>MAYD01547853.1:0-13147 GCA_001909325.1 Ruellia speciosa
TTTTTACCTATTGATAATTAACGATATTAATAGTTAAAGTTATGTATTGGCAAACGTGCCCGTAAGAAATGTGGCAATCATTTCTAAACGGAGGTAGTATGTATTTCATTGATCAATGGCCAATACTCCATAAGGATGTGGTGATGGGGTTGATCTATATAAATCTCCTAGCGAGGGACTTGTATTCTCCCATTATCATTTGATATACACAATTACAATTTAAGTGTTTGGATAACTCATAGTTAGAATGTTTGTTTTCCTACTTTTTTTTTGGTCAATTGATATTTCCTACCAATCAGTTAGAACTATATTTTGAAGTTTTTTCTTCTTTCACAATCCTCATTTGTATTTTACCAATAGGAGTTTGAGTTTGGTCATCTATTATATTGCATATGCATTTTGTTCTGTATTTATCTTTAAAACAATTGCAATTAAGTAATTCAGTCACATAAATTAAAAAATTCACTAGAATGGCATAGGTGTGGCATTCCATTGACGGTTCATTTGTCGAGGAAGAAGTATTAAATCTATTTATTTACGAGTGAGCAGGAGATATTAGTATTAAATCTATTCATTTACGAGTGAGCAGGAGATATTTAGTTTGAAGGTACGTGAAAGAATTTAAATTTATAGGGTAGATATTTATTGTTTAAAAATATTTTATTGGTCTGGTTGATTTGTCACTTTAAAAAACAAATATAATAAATTAAAATATTTAAAAATAATAGTATTGACTCAAATTTATGAATTTAGGGTTTACGGTCATTCCCAATTTGAATCAAACGCCCCGAGCACTTGAGGAACCAAAACTGTGAACGTTAGAAATATTCTTTAGTTATGATGTCCAAAAGTAATAATAATTGGGCCGGCCCAATATAATTGACCATATAAAAACACATATATAGCTTGTACCCAGTCCAGACAATGGTTGTGTGATATTGTGGACTACAAAAGCCCAATTTAATTTTTTTAAATTGTTCTACCCCTAACCGATCATTTGAAGGGTTCAAATTTTAGTTCAGACATTTGAAATGTCATTTTAGTTAAGACATTTCAAATTTCTTAAAACCTCCTGGTATTAGGCCATGTTCAGTACAACACCAAATGAGCATCATTTCAGTGTCCATACAAAAATTTGGTATTTCAACTTTTTTTTATTTTTTATTTACTTTCTAAATCGCTAATATTTTATTTACATCATCGACACAGCAAATGGGGCAATCAGGGACAAGCTCAGGACTCATAACAGTCTGCCTCTTATCCTTCTTCATATCTGTAGCACAGTCTGACTTAATGAATGATTGAACCTCCATCAATGCCCAAGTTATAATACCCCATATTATCGGATTGGAATTTAAACGACAATCACCAATTTTGAACTGGATTGTAACTGAATGAACCAATCTAACTTGGAAGAAGTTAAATATGGTATTAGGATGGAGCATGTGGACCTAAATGAAAACTTTGCAAAGTTCGAAGACTTTCGAAATCTTTACAGAATTTCGGGATTTTGAGGAGTTTCGATAAGTGGGACTCGTAGCGGGTAATTTCCAAAATCGATGAGTCTAAACAAATGCTTTAAAACTTAGGGAATAACATTCGAGATTTGAAGCGTGTTCCGAGACTTTTGATTTTTGACGAGATATGAGATTGCTGACGAATGTTAATCGTTTATGATTATCTGGTATGCTGAACTGCATCATGTAATTATATGAATTATTGCATTCACCCTTACTAAAATGTGCTTACATGCATACATGTAATCATTGTGCATGTACGTGAGTACGTTGAGTATGTATACTCACTCGTACCGCATAGGAGTTTGCATTAAGGGTTAAACTTGAGTTTCACCACGTTGTGGAGCACGCAAAATGGATTCTACCTTGAGTTGTGCCGCAAGAGGCTGAGCACGTGAAGGGTAGCGTCCTGAGTTGTGCCGCAGTTTGTAGAGTGGCTCGGGGATTATGTGACGTGTGTAGAAATACGGTAGGTAGCCCTTATAAAGACACGTAAGACACCATTGTGAGCTCGTGAGTGTTGAAAGGATATGTTAGGAGGTTAAGGGTTGTGGATTGTATGTTTGGCACCCTTGTGTGCTCGGGTGCGTTGAAAGGATACGCCAGGGGGTTCAGGGTGATCAAAGATTGATTGACGATTGAATGGTGAACTCTGATCTTGCATTTCTTTTAAAGTGCATTTTTATAAAATATGCATACACGACATATTATATCTTGTTGCATGTTTTCAAAGTAAACCTTTAGTGAATATATTGGAGATATTCTTAAATGGTTTCATGCGATTTCTAAATTGCATATTAATTGGATTGTGTGGATCCTTACTTAGTCTTTATGACTAATGATGCTGCTTCAGCATCGCAGGTTGAACAGGGCTCGGAGGATCTACCTTCAGCTCTAGAAGGACTTGGGAACATAAGGGGTTCCTGAGTATTGACGTGATGTTGAGGGAATTGTTATTTAATTCCTTATGTGCTTCAATTATTATTATTATTGTTAATTGTTTGAACATCTATTCATTCTGTTATCATTCAGTTATTCAATGTAATTTCGAACGATACAATCTGTATAGAATCGGCTTGTATTTAGTGGCAGATGTCTCTGTGTGAGACCAATTGTTATGTAATCATTTTTATAAAATCGGCTTGTATTAATTAGATTGTGTGGATCCTTACTTAGTCTTGAGTGGCTTGTATTAAATAGTCGAGTCCCGATGTGGGATATTTCTTTTTCTTTTCCAGACATTGGATTTGGCCTTTAATAATTAATTTTGTGGCTTATGTGTTTAGATGTTATTCTGAGTTGTTAAGAGAGCTGTCATAAGAGGGAACTAGTTTTCTGAAATCTAGCGCACTGTAATAGGTTTGTAAATAATTAAATTAGCCTGAGCACTGAGCTTATAAGGAGTTAAGCGTAGAACCCTTTATAAGTTAGGTGTGGCGGTAATGTTTTCCATATATGGAAAAACGGGGCATTACATCAGGTATATCCATTAGACCCAAATGACCTCTCATTTGGTTGGTAAGTTCTAGGTCGAATATATGGAATTGTGAAGTGCGTGTTACTTAATTTTCAAATGAACTTACCAAAGTCCACAGACACAGACACGAATTGTGTGGCTGCTCAACCTACCAAGCGTTCCATCCTCTGACCAATCATTTGTAATTTTGTCTTTTGAAACAAACAAACAAAGAAATAAAGGGAAGGGTTTCTAAACTGTCTACCATTCGGTTAAGTTATAATTCATATTATATTACAATAATGTTTATATTTGAATACACATTAAATGAATTTTTAAATTTAATTTATATATTTAATTAATTTTTTAAATTATATATTTAATATTTAATTAAGTTTTAAATTGTATTTTTATTTAATTTTTAAATCATATACTCCCTCCATCATTTTGAAAATGTAACATTTCTCCTTGTACGTTTACCGATATATAACTTCAATTATTAATATCGTTAATTATCAATAGGTAAAAAATATATAAAGTTGATATTTTGAAAATATACATTAAGACGAATTTAACAAAACCTCACATGACCATATTTTTTCTTAAGTATAAATCATAATGATAGTCAAACTAAATTGTATGAATAATGTTAAAATCAAAATATTACACTTTTAATATGACGGAGGTAGTACTATATTTAATTACTTTTTAGATAATAATTTAATAAATTAAATATATATATAATTAAATATATATTTAGTTAATTTAATTTAATAAATTATTTTTTATTTTTTAATAAATAAAAATTGCAAGCGAAGAAATCACATTTCGTCACCTGTATTTAATTTATTTATTTAAAAAATAAAAATTTTGTCGTCTATTCCATCGCTTCATGAGGCGACGAAACTAGTTCGTTGCTTGCAGTTAATTTATTTTTTTAAAAAAGAAAAAATGAAGGCGATGAAAAATATTTCGGTGCTTGAAAGTCGTTGCATAGTGTAGATTTTCTTGTACTGTTTCACCTTCCAAGATTTTGTTATTTAGAATATACCTTCGCTAATTGGAGTGACTTTCGCCAACAAGTATTTTATGGTTAATAAAATGTTATTATAACGATTTTTTGGTTGGTGCTTGCACTTATCCTCCACTAAGATAAGTAAATGCTCTTATCTAATTTTTCAAATATGTCCTAACTTAACTTTTAGATTTTTCTGCAAAGAAAAATGATATTTAACTTTATTTTAGTGATAGTGTAAAGTGTTTTTACATCAAATATTCCTTTTTTACATGATTATGGTTGGACAAGAATCATCTTTTCAGGACCCATCTCGGTACTGTTTCACCTATCATATTAAAGAGTATAACACATACATAAATTGGAGTATTAAATGTCATATTTAAGAAAGTAATAAGTAGACTTATTCTAAAAAAATTAATTGTTACTTAAATTCTGTTAGATTTTGAATTTGGAAAAATGCACAGGACAACTGGAGAATAAATTTCCCACACAAGCAAAATATAACTGAGAAGAAGGGAATGTGTCTGAATATATGATTGATCACCCCTTAATAGCTTAAACACTTTGCAATATATAGACAAAAGAAAAAGGATCTGAAGCAAAAAGTCAAAGGGAGGGAGACCTTGTCTTGACTGTATTTGTAGGCCACTGCTCATTGGATGTTGATAGTTGTCCAGCCGGTAGTGAATGGTCAGAACAGCCTTTTGGATAGTGATAAGGTGTGCTTTCCAAAACAAATCGGCTCCTGATATGGGATTGATTGTAACAACCAAATATGATGGCAATACGAATATGGGTCCCCCAACGAGCTTGATTGACATCTTCGTTATTCTTCCAACACTTCCCTCTACCAAATTTTGATGATTCCCTACAAAATACTTACTAAAAACATGAGATTCTCGCCAATGGCAAAATGACGAGGCAAAAGCATGAAATCAACAGAACATAGTGCAATGTCCTCGCTAAATTGAAATCTCACTATCGTCTTTAGAAATGATAATTTACTAAAAAGGTGTGGGATGTTAACCCTCATCGCAATTTTTTTTTTCAATTTTAATAATTATTAAATATTGTTACACACATACACACACACATATATGTCAATTATAGCATAATTTTATATAATTATATTAAATTAATCATGTACAATATTATATAATTAGAATAATTTATAACACCTCAACTCGCCACGGAGCAGGAAGTGGTTACGTGCCTCCCCACAAATCAACATATGTCTTTTTCACGCTTATTGTTGGAATTTATATTATTATATAGAATGATCACTTGATATAAGCAGTTTTTTCAATTATTTTGAGTCAATCTTCAATATCATCTAATCATGTGGAATTTCATTCTCTTCTACTTGAGAACGTGACTGGTACTCTTAACATAACACGTGGTTATCTGTTCGCCATAATACCACCTGTAACACTCCGACCCACTATGATGCCGGAAGTGGTTACGTGCCTTTAAGAATTGAAGTTTGGCCCCACAAATTCACACATGTCCTTTTTCATGCGTTTCGACCTTACTCGCATACATCTTAAAAAACTTCGGATAGCGTTATCCATCCCACAACTACTTCAAGGCTAGCACACTTAAATTTGAAGTTTTTATTGGATAGTCACTCAAAAAGAAAGGTACATATTGTTGACATAAGTAATTTTTTCAATGCATTTAAACCAATCTTCAACATCACCTCATTTTGGGGTATTACATAATTATCATATACGATTTTATATAATTTCATAAAAATATGTTTTTGGGTGAAAAATAAAATAAAATATTAAATTAATTATATATAATATATTAATGTATATATGTTATTTTAAATATATTAAATTTTCTATGGGTTTCGGGCCGAACCCGATTTGAGCGGTTTCAAAATTAGAGGATCCACGACTTGTCTCGAACTTTATTTTTTGAATCCATATCCACACTATTTAAGACGAATTCAAGAAGGATTTGAGTTAGATCCTGATCCATTGGCTTCCTTGCACGTCTACTTCATTGGAGTTAAATAAAGCACAACTAAAAAAGCAACTAGACAGGAAGAAATTTATTGTTGTTGAAGAGATGTTGAATGCTGTCATGACTATAATAAATAATGATCTAGGTGAAGGGCATAATTGGCAACTGGTGGACTTGCCGGCCATTCTTTATTCTTTTAATTGTTTTTGAAAAATATGCACTAGTAAAATTTGTTTATTTTCATTTGTTAGAAAAAAGTTCCAACTCCACTTGACAATTTCTTTTGGTGTCCTTACATGACCCATAATACTATATTGGCATGATTAGACTAATTTGATCAAAGATGCTTCAAATGGTACAAACTCAATGCTTTCTTTTCATTTTCTTAAATGTCCTTTCGTAGGTCTAAGTGATTGTGAAGTTTGTGTTTTTACTTAAAATTTTATTGCCTAATTTATTTGTTTTACGCACAATAATAAACAGCAAATGTTAAAAGTCTCTCAAGTAAGCTCGATTGTCCATTTGGTCATCTCATATAATACAAATTAGGGATACAAACACACGTGTGAACGAATGAGTAGTTGAATTGACCAACCTCTAAAAATAGTTTAGATAAAATAGCTAAGGTGACAACCAAACACAACCATAACTTGTTGAATGCTTTCAATTTCGACGCTCGGAACTGATTTTGCTGCTTTTACAACTAACATGTCCATTGTCAAAACTATGCAGAAGTCCCTTGCTGTTAGGTAGTATGTAGTTGTTCCCCCATTTTGGTTCCAACTATTACAATTTTATTTTGATTCTCAACCCTTTTTATTACATGGAGCCTAAAAGTAATTGTAATAATCAATTCAATACAACATACCAGCGGTACGATATTGTCTATGTACCTATTGTCGGCAAATTGAAACCAAAACTTCATTAGGAGCTCAACTTTATTATTAAATTATTACTAGTATTTTGAATCTTAATTGCGCCAATTGAGATATTGACTGTTTAGTACATTTATTCGAGAGTACTTAGGGACTATTTGATAAAACTCATGAGTTTGAATCTAAAATCTTAAATCTTAATTATTAATTAAGTGGCTGAATCTGAATATTTAATTTATAATTTTAAAACAAATAATAATGTCAATAAAGTTATTTTTACTTTAATAAAAAATATATTTGAAGTCAATTTTGATTAAATAGTAATAAGTAAATATCAACTCACTTTCTTTTACTCTTTAAATTTAAACTCACTTAATTAATTAAGTAATTCAATTACTATTATTAACCAACTTAATAAATTAAATATCAAACCAATATATTTAAGTATCAAAGTGCTATTACCAATGAGAAACTAATATTTAAAAGAGGCCTTGAGCTAGACTGGACCGGGAATAAAATGCGTATTTTTTGGGAATACTAGAATAAATGCGTTGGGGGCATTGAAACCCTATGGCATCTTGTTTGCTACCATTCTCACTCATAACTATTTACCATTTAATTTTTTTATGTATATTAAAATATTTTAGTGAATACATTTTTAATTTTATTTATTAAATAGTTGTAGGTCAATAGATAAAGATAAAAGTGAAAAAAGAAGTGAATAATACTTAAAATTCATAAAATAGTAGCATTTCTTTATGAACTACAAGTAATTTTTTTCTTTTAAAATATTTAAAGAGGAAAGCAATATATAAACAATAATTTACGTGAACAACAACTATATTTAGCCAATTAGTCACCACATAACTAATTTAAATAAATATCCAACTAAAACATAGACCACGGTTTAAAAATAAGCCCACCTTAATAAATGATTGTACGTACAACATTCATTTTGAAGATAATAGGAAAAAAAAATAAGGAAAAAAAAAGGAGAAAAGAGAAATCTAGAAACACAAACCCAAGCCAACAATTTTACATATTTCAGGCAGCAGCAATATTATACCGGATGTGCCGGAGCAGTATCGGAATCACCACGTCCGGCGAACTCAACTGCGGCAGATGTCCGTCCGTCGACATGACCTCCACGATCGACTCGCCGCCGAGGTGCTGGTGGAGGTACTCGGACACCACCACCGGCACGGCCAAGTCCTTCATGCTCTGGATGATGTGGCAGGGCACGGTGACGTGTCCCAGCAGTGGCCGAACATCGCTGTAGAAAATTGTCTGCATCACGCTCAGTGCTATGTCCGGCCGCATGTTGAACAGCGTCCTGCTGAACTCCTGGACCGCCACTGACTCCATGTCCCCCCCAACCGCCAGCGGCGCAAATCCCCCGCACCACGCCTTGTAGTTCGACCTCATCGCCTCGAATAACTCCAGGAGTTCCTCCTGCTCAAATCCCCCGTAGTAGTCCGGATCGTTCACATACCTATAATCATAATAATTATAATAAAACAATATGAAAATTGAGGTGATAGAATCTATTACAATTATTTTGAATTCAAGAAGGAATGAATTAAATAGATGGATGGGGCGAGAAGAAGGACCTGGGGGAGCCCGAGATGGTGATAATTTTGGTGAAGAGATCGGGACGGGAGATGGAGGCGATGACGCCGATCATGGCGGAGACGGAGTGGCCGACGTAGATGCAAGAGGTAACGTTGAGCTCCTGGAGGATGGCGATGACGTCGTAGGCATAGCCGTCGAGGGAGGAGTATCGGTCAAAGTCGAAGTAGTCGGGGTTGGTGGTGCCGGCACCCATGTTGTCGTAGAGGACAACGCGGTAGTGGTCAACGAGGTGCGGCACGAGGTGCTTCCAGACCGATTGGTCCGTGCCAAATCCATGGGCGAGGACGATGGTCTGCTCGCCCGACCCCACCACCCGTACGTTGTGCGCTTCTTCGGTGACTCCCATGATGTGATGTTGCTGTTGCTTGCCTGTAATAGTTGTTTTTATTAGTATTTTTAAAATTTTTGCTTGTGTGGAAGACTGGAAGGTAGTTTTTGGGAGAATGGGAAATGAGAAATGGGAGACTATATTTGTAGGGGGTGAGGGACACAGGGAGTTGACGAGAGAGAGGGAGAGAAAGAGTACTGACTAGAGTGATGAGACCCACATGTGCCCTCAATTGAATTGGCTGGGAATTAAAATATTTGAACAAGAATAATGAATTGGTTTGAGTTTGGACAGATTCAGGTTAATTGAAAAAACTATGTGACAAATGACTCATCCAAACCCCCACATGAAAATGGTCTGCTGCCTATCATAATCACTAAAAATTAATGGCGACAGCTTATAGTTGATAGCTGAATGTAATAATTGATTTAACCAACTGATTTTATAACTAATTTGATCAACTGATTTCATCAACTGGTTACTTAAAAGTATTTGGTAAAATTAGCTGAATGCTAAAGGCTGATAAATGTAAAAAGACATTTAAGGACATGATATATTTATTGCTGAGTTTATATTTGGTAAGTTATAAAAATAAATTGATAAAAATTAAAAAAAATGAATCAGCTGATTTGAAAACGATCCTCCTAGCAGCGAATTCAAAATTAGCTTATTCACCCCAATAAATTATTTGAATAAGTTATTTTACCAAACACCCTTTGCCCCAAAATTAGATGGTTTGACCCCCGAATAAGCTATTTTGTCCCAAAATCAGTTCTTTTGCCCTAATAAACTCTTTTACCAAACAGGCCCCAATATAGTTTAAATTGCAATGATTAATAGATTAGGAAAAAAATAGCAGTAGTAATCTAGGGATAAGCTTTTTATTGGGTATTGTTATTCGCAGCACCTAAATCATTAAATGCAGCACCTATAATTGACAATTTCGTCATTGACCATCCACCGTTTCCCTCTCACCCCTCAACACCTGCCCCCCACCCCACCGCCCCCTCCCAACCCTGGACCGTTTGTCACGATCGCCTCTGCATCACCGATCTCGTTTTTGTCAGGTAGAAACGAGATCGTCGGCCGCCTCGGCCTAGCTGAGGGGGCACAACGATCGCCGAGGCGGCATCGACGACCGCCTGGCCCACGTTGAGGAAGCCAGCCGCTTGAGCCAAGCAGGAGCGGTATACGTGACCGCCTCGGCTTATACGGGGCGGCCAGTGCTTCGCCCGGGCGACCTCACATGAGGGGGCCAACCGCTTCAGCTAAGCAAGAGCGGTATCTGTGACCGCCTCGGCTTGTACGGGGCAGCAAGTGCTTTGCCCGGGTGACCTCGCATGAGGCGGCCAGCCGCTTCAGCCAAGCCGGAGCGGTATCCGTGACCGCCTCGGCTTGTATGGGGCGGCAATTGTGGTTGCCCCTGCTCGTGGGAAATGGCAATCCTGGCCGTTTCTCATCCCAGACCCATTTTTTGTGCTTTTTGCACATTTTCCATATATATGCGGTAATTTCTTATATCCATAAGACATTTTACTCATATTTGATGTGCGCATATGTCGTCTTCATTGTAAATTTGGAATGAAATACAATGGAATTTGCGAGACCCCCTTATTCGCGGCAAACAATCAAGAAGGGCAATGTATCCATGCCCCCGAACCCCCTTATCACAATTGGATACGGTGTAATAAGTTGTTTGTTTTAATTGGATATTTAAGCACGCCGTATCACACCGTAAGTGCAGGAAACAATCAACGAAAACCAAAGTGCAAAAGAAATTACAGCATATATATGAAAAAAATGCAAAAAACACAAAAAATGGGCCTGGGGTGGGAGGGGGCGGTGGATAGTCAAGGGCGAAATTGTCAATTTTATGTGCTGCATGCCTAAAACAGGTGCTGCGTTTAACAATTCAGCCTTTTATTTCCCAAGTAAAAAATGTCCCCTTGGGCATCAAGCAGATTTCGAAGTAGTCAAGATTAGAGCTGGCAATCGGGTCGTATCGTGTCGGGTTAATTTTTTAAACGGATTGAAATACCTAACCCTAACCCGATCCGTTTATTAAACATGTCGGGTTCGTGTTGACCCGTATAATTTGCGTGTCAGGTTCATGTCAGTTTCGTGTCGAACTAGTGCGCAGTATCAGTTTTTACCAGCTTTACTTTGCTCAATATATGGAATGAGATGTGCTTTAATTTGGGTTTTTAGACTTTATGTGCTAATAAATTATAAAATTAATATAAATGAACTTATATATGTGAGATTATAAAGCCTATTTTTTATACAAATAATAAATTAATAATTAGTATCTATTATAAAATGGTTATCATGTCGGGTTCGTGTTGAAAGCCTCAACCCTAACCCGACCCGTTTATTAATCGTGTTGGGTTCCTGTTGACCCGTATACTTAAACGGGTTGAAACCCTTAACTCAAACCCGTTTATTTCGTATTGGATTGGCGAGTCGTGTCAGCTTTTGCCAGCTCTAGTCAGTCAAGACGTCATTAAGAAGGTCTTGGATCACACATTTTCTTAAGTGAAAATTAGGAATTGACCCATATGACAGTATTAAAATTTGAATGAATCAAATGTCTGATAGTTTTGTTTAAATCATCCGAATCGAAATCTTCGTTTCAACAAATTTGATTGCACGAATAGTACAATATTGGACAAGCCTCTTCATCATAAAATTTAAGATGAGTTTGTATACAAGAACTATTGAAATAGGAAAAAATTTTAGAAAAGAAAAGGTGAGAAAAATATAAAAGGTGTGATGGATGCATCAGCTGCTTAAATGTAGCTAGCACAGTTGCAATATCATGCTAGACACGACGTCGTCCCGAAGAATTGACAATCCATGAGTTACAGTGCATATATGGTGCCTCTCTCTCTTAGTCTTTTTCCTTATTTTCTACTTTATTTGTTACAATTTGTTTGTTTTAAATGGTTAGGTATAATATATCATCAATTGCTTAATACTCTATTCTATTTTAAATATAAATTTCTTCAACTTATAAAATTTTATTCTAAATATAAATCTTTTTATAATATTTTAAATTAATATTCCTAAATATCCTCAATTTACCCTTAAATGTATATTTATTAGTTATATGAATTAATTAGTAAAAATTATTTAATTAAGAATACTATAATAATTTTATAACTTTTTTAATATATATATATATATATATACACACACTCCAAAAAACACTTATATTAAAAAAGAATGGAATAATAAACAATTTGAGATCGAGTTTGGAGCGAAGGAGTACGTATTGTTATAATTCCTCCTATTTTCAATATAAGAATTTATAGGTCTTTTAAAATATAAAATATAATTTTTACTCACTTTTTAATAAGAGTATTAAACTACCAATGGGGTAATAGCTTGGTGGTAGGCTTGGATGACTGGGTACCTTATGGTCCCAGGTTCGAATCCCCCAGTTGGTATCCGGCCCTTATCCCTCCCTTTTATTCTCTCCCCTTTATAATTTGTGTGGCATGGACTCCCACCGCCTATCTTAGCAATGCTAGCAAAAAATAAGAGTATTAAACTTACAGCGGCTACTTTAAAAACTGGTGGTAAACAAAATCCAAAACATCCATTTCTTTACCCTTATCGTCTTTTATATATATATATAGATATATATATATATATACTTTTTCCCTTTCTTATTATTTATTACTAAAGGAAAATTAATGTGACATGCTATTAATTTTTTTTAGTGATCAATATTAAAAAGTGGGGGAATATATATAAATATACACTACATTTTTGTGCGATCTATTAGAAGAAATCATCGCTTTGACAATTTTTTTTTAAATTACTCGTATTATATAAAAAAAAATTAGGAATTCATATTAAAATAAGAGGGATTATGACTTAGGAGTGGAGCTTTTTTCTTGTTTTGCAAACTTGTAATGGTATGTTAGTTGAGTTTTGGCCTATTTCTTCAATTCTTTTCCTTTTTCAAGAAGTAGTATTTTTTTAAGCTTACTTTGATTTTCCATAAAATCAAGTAGGAGATTTGATGAGCGGAGGGGATGCCGGCACATGCAAATGGAATATTTTATTTTATATTGATATTTATTTGGAGCTGTATTTACACACTACGTCACGTGTATAAAATATTGTGACAACCAATTATCCGTTAATATAAAAATACTTGTACGATTATGACCCTGATGTGGATATTTGGAGAGGAATAAACTAAGCACTGTATTATTCACCGTCTCCAAATCAACAACACCGCATTCGATGACATTATTTTCAACTTTTTAACTTTACAAATTTTATCTCTCTAAAATTTTTCTCTACACACCAAATTTAACAAATTTTTACCTCTTCCGA
>MAYD01547864.1:0-11470 GCA_001909325.1 Ruellia speciosa
TATGCATGCCCTATGTCCCTATGTCTCCCATGAAAATAATATCTCATTAGACCACCCAATTTTAAATGTAAAAATCTTTTTTTTTTTTTTAAAAAAAAAGACATGTATGTAACGAAGTCAATTTTAGCATCTTAATCTTGATATATTACGCCCGGGAAACCACGTTCCGTTCCCTGATAATAAGGAGCAAGGGATTCAGGATTCAATTGCCTTGACCAGTCGAGTCCTTTCATCTTTACATTCTGACCAAAGCAGAGCTTCCTTCCGGCCTTCCCTTCACGAACAACTTTCTTTCAACCAGAAAAAGCCCTTATTGATAGGAAAGAACTACTTAAGCTCTTTCGTTACAAATGTACGGGGTCGGGTGGTTTCCTGGTCATCAAAGAATTCGATAAGGGCTTCTTCGGGAGCCATTCGCCTCCTCAAGAATCTTCACTAATTTTGGGCTTACTAACGCTTACAGTCCCTTGCACGGGGGTGCTCTGATTTTCAGCAATGAGATTGGGGAGAAGTGTGGAAATGAAAAATGTCTACTTTTTCGAATAATAAGCCCGCTCCCCGATTTCTCTGAAGAAGGACGAACTGAGTCTCAAAGTACTTCTCACTTTTGTATACATTAATAAAAATATAAATAAATTATAAAAATATTATATAAATCATATTTGATAATATCACTTATTACTTAATTTTAATAAGTTATAATTATTTATTAAACATACATTTTATATAATAGTAATACAATAATTTGATTGCTTATGTAGATTTCAAAAGTACGAATATAATGATATTCAAAATTAAGTTATTTAATTATCACTTATTATTAAATAAAAAATAACTTCAAATAGCTCCCGAAAGATTTCATCTGAAAATTAGCTTTGTGATGGATTTCCTATGCATGTCCCTTACATTCAGGCGGTTCATGTCCACCGTGAAAGAAATTCGATAGTTGGCTTCCTTGCGAAGAGGGGCCGCCAAGTTACGTGATACTTAGCGCACACTCATATATGTATGTAAAATAATAAACTGCACATCTAGATTTACTATATTGTTTTAAACTTACAAATAATGTATTATAATTCAATGGTAAAAATATGAAACTTTTATAAAAGTTTTGGGGGTTTAATTCTCATGATTGACAAAAAATTTAAATTTTTATTTATTTAATTAAATGAAAAGTAAATTTGGAATTTTATATTTTATGACGAACCAAGCGATTATTCTATCACCCTCACACTTAATATAATAGAAGATAGAAGATGATAGTTTTAGGGATAAATATTTTTTATATTTTTTATTAATAATTTAATTTTCTTCTAATAAAATTTTATAATTTCGTATCCGATATAGTTTATACCGCTATATATAGTCTTACTATATAGTATAAATTTCACTACCCGGTACACAGTCTCCATCCCTCCTAATTCAGCAACAGGGTACATGTAATTTATGTTTCCTTCATTAGAAATTTATTTTTCATCATAGTAACTAATAAAATATTATATTTTTTCTTTTCATTCACTAATAAAATTTTCATTTCTATTTACATCTACTATATCTCTCATTTTTCACTACTTTCCTTATATATTATGCTCAAACCAAAAGTAATACTTCCTCCGTATTTTTTCTTTCGACAACACTTTGGGATTTAGCACTATTCATATATTCCAATTTAACTATCATTAATGACATATACTTAAGAAAATATAGTTATGTGAGGTCTTGTTAGATTCATCTTAATATTTCAAAATATTAGCTTTATATATTTTTTACCAATTAATAATTAACAATATTTTTTTTGAGGGGGAAAAGGAAACACAACACCTAACTAGTTACAGGATAGGAATGGGTATTCCTTCAAGAGCCTTGGTCGCAAGGAATCTGGAACTTGCTCATATACGAGCGCGTCAAAGGTGGTGGAATTTGTAAGCTTGGCCATCACATCCGCCATCGCGTTCCTTTCCCTGGAAGTGAACCAGAACAAAATTGTTTCAAAATTGTCGCGCATCGCTAATATTCTACCACTTAAGCCATGATACTACCCGGTATCGCTAGTACTCCCCAACATCTCAATAGCTTCTTTCGAATCACTTTCAATAATTACCTGGCGGAATCCTCTTTTCCAGGCTAGCCCCACTACGATCCAAATAGCCCATAGCTCGGCTTGTTGGGGCTGGCAGACTCCAATTACTTGATGAAATCCGAATTGCCATTGCCCTTTATAATTTCTGGCGATGCCTCCCACACTTGCTCTATAGTGCCCTTTTGCCACTGCTCCGTCCATGTTAATCTTAACCCAACCGAACGGTGCAGGCTACTACTTTAGGTTTCTGTCGATCCCCAGCTGTTTCATTCGTCTGTAAGTTTGTGGCTTGAATATTGCGAGTCCAGGCTGTACACTTGGCCAGAAGTGCTTGCCCATTAGTCCTTTCTCCTTGGAAAATAAACTTATTGCGAGCATCCCACAATTTCCAAATGCCCACGCCAAAATGGATGCTCCAATCCAGTTCCATCGTATTCCCAAAGAGCCGATTACTCAAGTTCACATCCATCCATTCAAGAAACGGCAGTGAGAAGAATTTGGAATGAGAACAAGTTGGAACCAAAGCCCTCCACAGTACCTTGGCAGCTGCGCAGTCGCGGACTGCATGAAGCACATCTTCCTCGGCCTCTCCACACATACTGCACCAGGCTAATTCCACCATCATTCGGCGACATCTTTCCATGTTGGTAAGCAAACATTGCGTCAAGGCCAGCCATATAAATTGCCTGATTCTTTGCGGCCCTTGGAATTTCCAAGCCAGCTCCCAAACCTTGGATTCTTCACCCCAATCCGCGTGCTTGAAGAATTGATAACCACAACAATAGTGAATTTCTCCTTACCTTTAAACTGCCAACCAAACCTGTCCGTTGCTACCATAACGTGGGGGGAGGAACAGCAGCGATGCATTCCACAATCCTATTGAGAAACCAGTGGGAAAGACGCCCCCAGTTCCAATTTCCATTCCAGTCAATAGCTTCAAGCACTCGCATCCCAGTTCGTATCTCGGATGGTACTTGGCAATGACGTTTTAGCGCTCCCACCTCCAGTACCCAAGTGTCTTCCCAGAATCTAATCAAGTCGCCTCTGCCCATCTTCCAGCTGATGTTCGCTCGCAAATCTGCCCAAACTTTGCCCATCGACCGCCATAGATATGAGCAATGAGCTCGATTAATATCAACTGGACAGTCCTCAAAAGCCTTGTACTTATGTCGAAGCAATCGCACCCATAACTTGTGGAGATGTGTAAGCAAAGCCACTCCAAGTTTTAACATAAACGCCTTATTCTGAGAGTGGAGGGTCCGTAGCCCTAGCCCACCGCTGGCCTTTGGTTGGCAAAGCGAAGACCACTTGACAAGTGATGGTTTCCTGCTAGAAGGCAAGGATCCCCAGATAAACTGTCAAGCAAGCTTCTCAATCTCATCACAAATATCGATGGGCAAAAGAGAGGACTGCATGAAATAATTTGGAATGGACAAAATCACCGATTTAGCAAGGGTGATTCTTCCTGCCAGCGACAGTCTTGAAGCCACCCATCCAGTAAGTCAGGTTTTAACCTTCTCGACAACGAAGCGGTAGAGATCTTTGGTGACCCGGCCATGCAATAACGACATCTCGAGATATTTGCCCATATTACCAACATGCGTAATGCCCAAGATGTTGGAAATCCTGCTTGCTGTCTTCTCTCTAGTATTTTTCAAGAAAAAAATGTTAGTTTTACCGCTGCTCACCTTGTGGCCGGAGTAGGAACAAAACTGATCGAGGACATTTTTTACCACCTCTGCTTGGCCGTCGCTAGCTTCACAAAAAAGAACCAGATCGTCCGCGAAGAACATGTGGGAAAGTTTCGGCCCTGCTCTCCCAAAGCCGATCGGCGTCCACTGCTCATCAGCAACAGATTTGGAAATGCTCTGTCCAAGCCGCTCCATACCGATGACAAAGAGGTATGAGGAGATGGGGTCACCCTGCCTCACGCCTCTGGTCGGAATAAATTCGTCTGTTAACCCACCATTCCACAACACTTGCATCGAGGCCATTCTCACACATCGCATGATCACATTAATCAGATTTCGTGGAATACCAGCATCACAAAGAGAGTCTTCTAAGAATCCCCACTTACCTCTGTCATATGCTTTTTTGAGGTCGACTTTAATTAACATCCATCCTATCTTGGCTTTACGGGTTCTCATAGTGTGGAGTGCCTCTTGGGCCATGATTATATTATCAGTGATATTTCGCCCCGCAATGAAGCTCGTCTGATTTTCAGCCACCAGCTGGGGCATCATCAGTTTCAATCTGTTGACAATCATTTTCGTGATGACTTTATACAGGACAGTCTAGAGACTGGTTGGTCGAAACTAGGCATAGGACTCAGGACCCTCCACCTTTGGTATCAACACAAGGAGTGTCTTGTTGAGGTTGGGGTCAAACGGAATTCCGTTGAACACATCCTGAACCAACTGACTCACTTCATGTCCCACAATGTTCCACTTTTGTTAAAAGAATTGTGCATGAAACCCATCCACACCCGGCGCCTTCAAAGGGCTCATTTCGAACAGTGTTTTCTTAACTTTCTCGTGCGTAACTTCCTTTTCTAGCTGCTCAACATCGGTTTGTCTTTATCACGGAAACATCCCTCGCAGAGGGAAGGCACCCGACCCATCGTCACAGTCAGAGTAAAGGAGTTTAAAGAATTGCACCGCTTCAGCTTTAAGTTGTTCGTCGTCATAGCACCACTCCTCATTGATCTTAAGGGCATGGATTTTATTCTTCCGCCTCCTAGCCATTGTTCTGTCATGGTAGTACCGGGTGTTACGATCTCTGTTATCAATCCATTCACATCTAGCCTTCTGTTCCCAGATCAGTTCTTCATGGTCAAGGATAGTGTTGAGCTCACATTGGATTTGTGCCTCCAATTCCACCAGACGATGTGAGTGTTTCCTTTCAAGGCCAGCTTGTACCTTATCAAGCCGATCAATTAATTGCCTCTTCCTAATAGTGATGTGGCCAAAGACTGCCATGTTCCAATTGTGAATGGCATGAGCAAGAGTCAAAAGTTTATCCATCGCAACAGCCCCCCCTCTCCAGTTCGCAGCAACCAGGTCGTCAAATGTTTCGTGCTCAAGCCAGCCCGAGAAGAATCTGAACGGTCTATTGCCGTGTTGTTCCATTGGATGCCTTGTCGTCAGTAACAGCGGCCGGTGGTCTGATTTCAGTCTTGGTAGGTGGATCACCCTTGAGTGAGGACACAACTCCTCCCATTTTTCATTACAAAGAATCCTGTCGAGCCTTTCCATAACCCCAGACCTCTGCCAAGTAAAGTGGGGACTGAAAAAACCCAAATCCCTCGTACTACTGTGGAACAAGAACTCATTAAACAGACTGCAGCCGCGAATGACTAAGACGCCCCCCCTTTTCTCCGACGAGTGAAGAACAGCATTGAAGTCCCCGCCAATAATCCACGACGCATTCATCGTATTCGCAATAGCATTAAGATGTTCCCACAATGGAGCGCGCTTATATGGTTGCGGGCTGCCATAAACCACGGTTAGGAAGAAAGAAGTAACACCCCTATTAACAGAACCCTCAAATGAACAAACTGATTGTGATTCTGCACCACATCGATCCCCACTGTGTCTTTCCAGAGAATCCATATTCCCCCAGCAAATCCCCTTGCTTCAACACGATGGGATCTCTTAAATCCAAGTTTCGCAATCACCCATTCTGCCTTTAGCCCACTAATGTGAGGTTCCAGAATCGCGACCAGGTCCGGTTTGTGTTCTCTAGTAAATTCGTTCAAGATTCGCGGGAACCAGGGGTGCTCGCAACCCTGAGTGTTCAAAAAAAATTGATTTAAACATCATCAAAAACATGGCGTGCATACCGTTGCCCATCAGCTTGCCAACTGCTACGCTGGGTCCTCGTTAGCGAGATTCACCTGGCCATCGCCTTGCCTGTCCGCCTGCCCTTGGAGAAGGGATGCTAGATCTGGGTCCATGAGGCTTGTCGCCTTGGATACAGGAGCCAACGTGATCCTCCGTGTGTGGTGCGCAAGATCCGCGGCCAACAGCTCCATCGCCTTCGAGACCGGAACAGTCACCCCTTTCGCGTTTTTAAGCTTTCTGCTCCTCTCTTTGAAACCCACCGTCGGTTGCCTCGCCACTCTCGCAGGGTGTAGCTCCACTGCCAACTTGCCGACAGGTGTGCCCTTCCTCCCTTTTAGCTTCTCTCCCGAACTCCTAATCGCCCCCCAGCAGTTCTGCCCGGTAATCACCACCTTCGAGTGAAGGTCTGGAGAAAGGAGCTGCATTTTATTTGGGACAATGTCCAGAATAGGTTCTTACAGACTGGTTGCCCCCCCAAATCTAGAGGTGGTCTGCCCATCGTGTACCGTGAACAAGGGCTCATTTCGATCTTGGGCTTTAGTTCCATCCGCAGTCTTCTAATGTGGCTGCTAGGCCCAGAGGTCAGCGGCCCAGTCCCCAATCCACTCCTGTCCTGGCCTTCAATTCCCTCCGTAGCCTAAACAGTGTGGCTACAAGGCCCAGAGGCCAACGGCCCATTCTCCAGCCTTTTCCCCAAAAAAACAGAGGCCTTGGTCATCGGTGAGTCAACCTTGCTGTTGACCTTCTCCTTCCCTTTGGCTTTAACCTCCATCCTTGAACCTCTCTTGGCGGGATCCCTATTTCCATTCATAGGTGTCCCCATATCCAGCGGATGATCCGGTGGACCTTCCTTTTACAAATCTTGTGGCGAGTCAACAGCATTATCCGAGTCATTTGCAAGCAGCTGGAATCTCAATCCCCTCCCTTCTGTTCCTGGATTCGCGGGATTACGGTCAACCTTCCCTGGGCGTTTGCGGGATTTCCGCGATACAACCATCCATTCACCGAATGGGTCCGACGAGATTCTCTATGAGAGCGACGGTGCTGCCTTTTCTCCGGCTATGGTCTGATTTTCTAGGGGCCCCGTGGTTTGCTCCGGGCAGCCATCCTGCGTATGCTCATAGTGCCCACACTTGAAGCAAATGTACGGGAGGTTCTCGTACACCACTCGCTGATGTCGGTCTCTGAGTTTAATCTTTGACACCAGTGGTCTACTGAGGTCGACTACCACCGCCAGTCGCGCGAACCGCGCTTTCTCCTTCGTTTCTGTGGCGATATCAATTTTCAGAACCTTCCCTATCATCTCACCAATCTCATGTATTAGCCTCCGGTTATACCATATTGTTTGTAGTCCCGGGAGGCGGATCCAAGTGACGACTGTAGTCGGATACGTGGTCCGAAGTGGCAAAGGTCGGAGACCATGGCTATACCGTCAGAGTTTGCCCAAATATCACATATGGCCCCCCTGCCAAAATGTTGTGGCTCTCCTCCGGCGTGGGACACTTGATTTCAAAGTAGCCATTTTCAAGGCAGAGGATGTCGAGGGTCCCAGATGGTTTCCACAGCGCATGAAGTCGGTTGAAAAGGGTGTTATCCGAAATCTGTCGCCCAAGCAGTTTGACAATGACCGTCGTGTCCATTTCTTTGGCCATCAACGCAAAGAGTCTATCCGATACGTTCATGGTCGGTATGCCATCCTCGAGTGTTTTGTGAATGTCCCCTGCCTGTATGATCATGTCTTCCTCCATGCCTGTACTCTGTGATCGTCCAGGCCAACAAGTCACCCCAGTCATAAGTTTATCCCTGAAAGAGCCTCCTGGTGTCCCAACTGCTCCCAACTGGTTGGTATCCGCGTGCCTGAATCCCCGCACTTGCTTTCCTGCCATAGTTCCGGCCACTCTCGCATCCATCGGTGGTGGTGGCTGTCCGGTGTCGATGGGGTCCCCCTGTATACTCATTAAATTAGTCAATAATTAACAATATTAATAGTTAAAGTTATGTATCAGAAAATGTGTGAATGAAAAATGTTGTAAAAATTTTGATATACTTATTTTGAAATAGGCATAGTATAATTCAATGGTAAGTAGGGGGCACATATTTGATATGAAGTTTGGATTTAAATCTTTAGATTTAAATTTAAATTCTCGTTTATGATAGTGAATTTCTTAATTGGATTTGATTTTAACGTATTTAAAATTAATAGATAAAACTTTTGATTCAAATTTAAAGAGAATAAACTCATTCTCATTTCTATTCCAAACCTACAAACCGACACCCCAATATGTTATGACCTACTAACACACATACATCCACCATCAACAGTGTTTCAAAGCAACTTGTAGATTGTCTATTTTTATAAAAAATGGAATGAGGCCTTTTTTACCACAAATAATGATGTATTACATAGCTATGTGCTACAAATTTTTTAATTGAGAAATATAGAATATATCCTAAATATTGTAAATTTTAAAAATTAAAATATAAAATAACACTAATTTGATTAGAGGCATCTATATAGTTTACAAAAATTGTGGCAGATGATTTCTTTCCATTCAAGGTTGGGATTGGTTAGTCATGGGTAGATGACCCATTTTATTTTATTTTATTTTTTATATCTAAAGAAATATCTTTTTTTAGAATTTTAGAAATAAAAAAATATAATGTTGTAACTGCCCTTGCCATAGAAACAGGAGCTAGTAGAGGGGTGATAAAATTATTATTATTTTTAATTGAGTTTGAGAAATACTACATTATAATTTTAAGGATATAACTATTTTCCGTGATACGTAATGCATATCTCATATGAAATATCTCACAATTTCACTTAAAAACTATTTTAAACAAATTAAAATATTGTCCGAACACCCTCCAATTTATGGCTAAGTCAAGTTTTCCCCCCAGTGACTTCTCTTCCGCAAAATCAATCACAGATGAAGATGGTTTTGTCGGCGACGACAATGCTCCGTTTTAGTATCCCCTACCCACCCCACCCTCCAACAGTGTGACACTTCAAAAAATTTTACATGTTTTTTCTGTACCCTAAAATTTTATCACGAGTCTGGGGGCGAGAATTAGGATTTTTGAAAGTAAATCTTGAATCGGGCCACAACCACCCAGGTAATTTCTTTTCTTTTTTTTTCTCCTTGGCTGCAATTGGGCCGCCTAGCCTAGGTCACCATGGTTTGCTCGCGGTTTGGCAAGGACCGCGGCTCAATTGTGAGACTCTATTTATAGCCATAAGGCATGATGCTGATCTTTTTCAGATTATTTACACCCCCTTATCGCATTTCAGTCAAAAATCCCCTCAACTTTGAAGAATTAGGCAGGAGACATGAAGAAACAAGTCGGTGCGCTCTTGACTTGCTAGACAATTTCCATCCACTTCTACATGCTTTTTACTTCAACTTTCTTCAGATAAGTTGTTTTAGGGATGTAGTACTACATATTGGATGGTTTGGAAATTGAGTTTTGTATCGAAGCACTAGAGTTTTGAATCCTTGAAAACGACTGTAGCAGTTGTGAGTAGCAGTTTTGCGAGCCATTTTCCAGCTAGTAGAAGGTCGAATTACGTTTTCCCTTCACCAAATAACTTATAGTATATTGTAAGTACTTTCCATAAGTGTTTTTAGATTCTTATTTTATGTAGTATTGAATTCTGTAGAGCCCCCGCAAGTTAACTGCTTGAAACTACGGATGTAACGCCCCGGTTCCACCAGCGCGCTACGCCGTACTGATTAGCTCAAACTAGTGGCCAGTTAATTTAGAATCCCCAGTACAAAGCAGGTAAACACATAATTATTCAATTCATCATTTATTTAACTCTTAAGTCGAATTTGAGAAATAACTGAAAACACATATGAGAATTCTCGCCAAACTATACAAAGTCAAAATACAACAGACGTCATAATCAACTTAGTTTAATATAATATGACAAAACAAAACAGTACTCTCAACCCAGTCCTCGAGTGCAGCTAATCATGTCTGTCAGTGTAATGCCCCGGATATCCCGGTACGCCACGCCGTACTAATTAGCCTAGACTAGTGTCCAGCTAATTTGGGATCCTCAGTACAAGGCATATAAACATATAATAACTTCGTTAACACGAAATATTTTAAATGACTTAACTGGAAACACACAAGCAACAGTACTTAACAATGTCAAAACGTAATATAATACATAATCGTTCCAAGTCAAAAGAGTGAACTAACAGCATGCTCAACCTACACTAATACAATATAACACAAGACAACGTCCACTCAAGCCAGAACCCACGTGTCGTTACTCATGATCATCATAATCACTTGAAAAAGGTAAACACCTTGTGGGCCAGCAAAAGCTAAGTAAGGGGTATCTCCGTAGGCGAAAGCCTCTTTAAAAAAATAAAATAACTGAAGGAAAACCATTACCCCTTTTTGACAAATCTAGAACAAATAGGCGTAGGCAATATAGCACAGGACATGAGATAAGTATGCAATAAGTAAATAAGTACACGAAGTAGAATGCAAATGATGTTTGGTTCTAACATACACCTATCTACCTATATATGCAAATGCAACACGTAGTATGCCTCGCGCGCACCCTGCCGGACGCTCTTCTAGGTCCCTCCGGTGACTCGCCAGGCATCACGCGCCAGACTGACCTTGACCAAAATCAACAGGCCTCAGAATAAACCTCCCAAGCCTCACTTCATCACATGGACTCTCCCAAAGCATCCTACCTCGGTCAGCCCATTCCAACCACATACATATCATAACAATATCAAGAACCACAATAGTCTCGCAAGTCAAATCATAAAAACATACCCCTCAAGGTCTTTTCCAAACACAGTGTCGTGGCCAAACGGGCCAAAATCTTTTCCAGTCATCAGACAGTCATTTAAAATATCATTCTTTAAAAATCAACACACCAAAAAATATTTATCAAACACGTGATCAATGCAGTTAACCCAAAATTCAGTCAGATGATAACCTATCATCGCATTCTACGTTATAATCGAGCATGTATGGGTAAAATCAGGCAATGTCAGAGGTAACAACATAATAAACCATAAATCAGCAAGTAACCTGTGGTATTTATCCTAAACATGTGAAAATCGTGGCCCAAAACCGTGCATAAAACCGGGTTCGCAAAGTCCCAATTTCCCGCTGTATTTTTGCGCAGTATAAATATCGCGGCCTTAAAAACATAACCAAACTGGACCAAACTTTCCAGATCACAAAAACATGCAAAAAGGATTCTAAATATGTAAAAATAACCCCTTGCCTAGATCCGTAAGGTTGATGAACAAGCCTCTCAAGTGGTGAAAAACCCTAGTCTCTGAATTGAAACGAAAAACTTTAACCGATCCTACAAGATTCATTACAAATTTAGTCCACAATTTAAAAACATATATGGAAACTTGGAAATGAGTACTATAATTTACCTGAAGACCTCAACCCCAAAATCGAAGTGTATCCTATCGAAAAATGGCCCCCAATGTGACTACTAGAAACTATCAATAGAAATTCTAGAATTTTCTCACAACTTTGGACGCGAATAACTTAGGCT
>MAYD01547874.1:0-14613 GCA_001909325.1 Ruellia speciosa
AAAACATTCCGGTTCATGTTCTACACTTGGCACATTAAGGAAGTTCTCCACACAATTCCATCCGTTTATCAAGCAAAATAAGATAATAGTTGGAGGTCACCGTTGATTTTATTTTGCTTAATAGGCAAATGGGATTGCATGAATGACTTCTTGAATGGGCCCAATGTAGGACAATGAACCAGAGTGAATACAAAAAGCTCCGTAGAACATAAAATATACAAACACCAAAATTCATGGAGAACCAAGAAAACGCCAACTCAAAATACTTGCGAAAGGTAGAAGATTGTTAAATGATCAGTAAGGAATCAATATCCAACTTACAAAAGATAAGAACAATGGTACATAAGTGGGGTAAGTTTCACTTTCAAACTTAAAGCCCTCTACCCAGACATTGGACTTCTTCCTACGGTCCGGCCCAAACCCAACAAATTTGAGAGGGGCCAACTGGATCTTAAAGTCATTTTCATCTCACAATGAAGTTCGGTTTTGGAACCGAAGGGATCACATCCATCCCCACCCCCCAATCTCTATTATTCTTAATTTACTACATCATGCTGTCCCTCCTTTGGTAGCTTTTACAGGACCACAAATTTTTTAAGGGATTTTGGTACATCACAATTCCATGCCATATATTTCAAGCTAGCCAACAAATGATTCAAATCACATACTACATGTCAGCAGAATCAACATCTTCATTACTTTTATTTTTTGGTGCCAAATATTGATCACTGGTAAACCTATTGCTAAATGCTTGGTAAGATTTTTGCACAAAAATTTCAGTTAAAAAAAAGTGCAAGCATACTGACCGTGGTGTTGCAATTGAAAGGAGGTATTTAGCAAAGTTCCTCCTCGTCGTAATCCTTATTGCTGGGACTGGTATCACCACCATCAGCATCATCAAGGTTGCCATCTTTGCTGGACTGCAGAATCTGAAACTGACTGATTACATGTTGCGCTTCAGAAACCAGAGCATCTTTTGCAACTTTAACTGATTTCACTTTTGAAGGACTCTCATTGTGGTCATTTTTAGCCCGAATGTGTTTGGCAGTCCTCAGTGCTTCCGACTTTCTCTTGGCATCCCTGCAATGTAGCTGATCAATGTATTTCTCATGCAAGGCTTTGTTTTTAACCGGCTTCAAAACCGGGGGACTCACAAATACTGCCCCTTCTGAGCTACTTAATCTTGAAATGTGCTTTTTGTTGGCTGATGACGACATCTCCCTGAAACTTGTAAGGAGGCTGAATCCCTGTTTCATTTCTGGGGAGGCAAATTCCGTACCCTCTTGAAAATTCAGAGATGAAAGATCTGCTGTTGGTTCAAGTTGAGCAAAGACGTCAGCTTCATTATTGTGATCCTCATTCTGTTGCTTCCGCAAAATTTGTCTCACGGTTTTCTGTGCCTGGAGTGCCCTCCTGCTGGGGCGACTTTTAGTTTTCATATCAGCAGGACCAAGCAACTTACTAGCAGAAAATAAGGGCGATGATGGTTCCTTTTTATTTGCCCTTGAACGTGCTCGAGGTTGAGATGGGGTTAACTGATCAGACTGAATTCTGTCGAAACATTCTTTTGCAGATTTTCCAGGCACCTGCATCAGTACAATGCTAATTAATAATGCTAAAGATGAAGGTTGATGACATGCCAAGGAAAATATAGCATCACTCCAATTTGAAAAACGGGAGACACAGCAACCAAAAAAGAAATTATCGTACAGATTTTCACTCACCGCTCATGCTAAGTGGATAAAACAGCCAACTTATGTGGCTTCATCAGTGACAATCTTCAAGCACATGAATGATGAAATCAACCAGCATAATTCAGATTACAGAACAAGCGCAATCCAAAAAACACAACAGAAAATTGATTATAAAGTTTCCGAAGGGCAACAAGCACTCTAATTACACTTAATTCAGACAACACCTCAATCTTTGGAGCAAACAACTGAAGGCATTCCTTGTAATCAGGATTCCAGGCACAGCAATGACAAAGGCTTGAATAAATTTTTTCCATCAAAGGACCTTGAGATGCTAATCCAGGTGAAACTTTTTTATGGGATAAATGGAAATTTCCACCTAAAGGAACTTTTTTATGGGATAAATGGAGTTCAGGAACATAAAATAGAACAAGAAATGCCATCAAATATAAGAACTTCACAAGGCAAATTACCATCCGAGCAACTTTCTTCCAAAACTGAGGTGTCGGCTTTGCTGCGAAATAAGCATTTTGCAGAGCCAATTCTTGTTCCTTGCTCCAACCTTCAACAATCCCACACTCCTCCCCATCTTGACTGCTCTTCCCCTCCTCACCATTCTGCACACTTCTTTTACAACATTTGCCATTAGTTCCCCTCTCAATGCCGCAATCATCGGCATTTCTTTTATGTGCATTCAACTTCAATTCCTGTGGTTTATTCCAGCCCATTATTGCTTGACTAGAGCCACTAACCCTATCTCCAGCTTCCCCTTCTTTTGACAAAACCCTAATCCCCTTTTCAGAATCGGAGTCATTGACTCGATTACCTGCACATCTACTCGCACGAACCGAATTCCTCGTCACCCTTTTATCGATTACATATTCCTCCTGCGAAACCTCGGCTTTAATCAATGGTACTCCCTCATTGAATCTCCCAGACTTCCTCCTTAATTTCGCTTTAATTTCAACCTTTGCCTCGGAAACTTTCCCATCCCAATTCCGCGCACTTTCATCACTCCCTTTGTTCGAACAATTTGCAAATTTAACCCCACCAATTGAACTCCTCGTGACCCTCTTCTCGACCCTATTTTCCTTCCCTCCGTTGCCCAGCACTGTAAGCCCTCTAATATCTTTCTTAACTTCCACCAAGGCTTTCGATTCGCTACCTTTCCTAAACCCTTTCTTCGGAACCCTATCGCCTTTTCTCCGGGAGCAGCAGAAATCAGGGAGCCGGATATTCCCAGATGCAGAATTTGAAGGGGTAGCTGGATTTTCTACTAGGATCGTACCTTGCTGAAGAAATCTTGGAGATCTTCGAAGAGCAGGCATTGGTTTTCGCTCTTCATTGTTTCTGTGTTTTCTTTCAGGCATTTCCTCGAACAGGTTGTGAGGAGAAATGCGGCAAAGAAGAACGGGTTCAAAATTCAAACTTCGAAAAGGAGCGAATACCCTGATGGTCGATGAACATTTTGAGGCCCAATAAATATAAATGATCAGCCCATTTAAACTGATCCAGATAAAAATTAGCCCAATTAATTACCTTTTGTACCTAATGAATCAGCCCAATTGAGTTGCAGATTCGTGTATTTCAGCAAGAAGGCCCAAGTAGCAAAGATTTGGGCCCCGCCGAATCAATGGAAAGTCATTCTCCACATGAACTCCAGGCCTAATAAACCCCTGCGTTTTTTATTTGGCAAAAACATTTTAGATAAAAGAAAAACAAATAAAATACTCCTATAATTTCAAAAAAAAGGAGAATATATTTATTCAAAAATCAAACAAACATTTCATATATTTTAGAGAGAAATTCATTTTCCTTCGGAAGAGCAAAATGTTAGTATAAGAAGAATAATAAGATTAAGTATTGCGTTTATAATTATATATTTTTGCTCCTCGATTCGTTAAAAATTATTTATTAAGGACAAATGGCTGTTTGAGGGTGATGGTTGGAAATGGGAAAAGAACAAAATTCTGGACAGACATGGGTCAGGTTATTCCTCGTTGAAGGAGATTTTCCAAAAGCTGTTTAACATCGCGACCGACAAACGAGGAGTTGTTGAAAAGTATGGCATGTGGGATGGCAACAGATGGGAGTGGGATGTTCGGTTGCGAAGGGAGCAATTTGAAAGAGACAAGCATTGCTGGGAGGTACGAAAAATCCAAGCACGGAAACTGTCGCTACGTGGAAGACACCTAATATGGTAGCATGGAGGTTCTCGGTCAGCTCTTTCAGGGAGATGCAAAAGGCCAACTCTGAGGTAAATCGAAATTGGAGACAGATTTGGAAGTCCGACGCACCTCCGATAGTACAGATATTCATGTGGAAAGCATGTCGCAAGGCTCTTCCAGTGAGAGATAAACTACGCGTCTTCGAAGGGGTTGTCTCCGTGGCGACCAGGTTACGTGCCCGTTTTGCGATTCTGATGCCGAAACAATAAATGATCTATTCTTACACTGCCCAATTGCTTGGCAATTATGCACCACTTGTCCTGTCCTAAGTGGTTTGAAGTCCAAGTCGTGGTGCCATTCAACTTCACAAATTGGCTATTCGAGTAGCATGATATCGCCCCCTCAAAGAGTCCAGGGATTCATGGAAGCTTTGCGCTAATGCTATACCATGAGCAATTTGGCTGACCGCAAAATAAGAAAATCTGTAAACAAAAGGATATATGCATCCCAATCATACTGAAACCGATCAAGTATTGGGTACAAACTTGGCTAGAAGCTACACACCCTGGTTTACATACCTCAGTCCACAATTATGGTCAATCCATCTGCATTGTGCGTCCAACAGAGACAGAAACAGGGCAGGAGAGGGAACCTAGGCTGGATACCACCAAGCAATTTTGGATGGAAAATAAATATTGACAAGTCGGAAAAAGGCAAACCAGGCCATGCAGAAATTGGTGGAGTCATAAGAGATTCTCTTACAAATATTCTCTTCCTGTTTTCTAAATATGTCGGCATTTAGGTCCAACCGGCGAAATGGGTAAACAAAAGTTTCTCTCAATATCCTATTTTTAGGCATCCATCATAAATTCACAACTGAAAACACAATTTTAGATCAGAATTTAGAAAGATGATAGTTTCATTATAACTAAATTGTTGCTTACAAAGGTGGTTACAATTCAAGAGAATTTGGCAGTGAAATGAGGGGCTTCATCATATGAAGTAAATCCTTTATCTTAGGACAATATCTCACACGTAAATAAGTACTTTAAATTTTTGGAAGATTATGTATTGATCAAATGCCTCTATGCCAGACAAACGCTTGTCCCAAAGGGGAACTCAACTTACCGAGCAAGGTATTTTCATTTCTGGATCTAGCTTAAGGTCAATACCATTGGACTCGCAAAATTTTTCCTATTGCTCCCAGATTTGTGAAAGGAAGACCACAAGCAATCTCTTTCACACCATTCAGGATCACGGGATCCTTCCCTCCATGTTTAATGAGAAATGACTTATAAGATGAGGGCAAACTATCTTGCTTCAAGATGTAAACAGACCCGAAATAGAAACTGAATATTCTCCCGTCAGAACTTCTCAGTAAATACTGAGTTTCAAAAACTGATTCAGTTTTTGAACATTCCGCCTGGCATAAAACACTTGTTCGTTGTGGGGTTAGTAAAATGACTAAAGATTGATTGCAATAACAGCTATTTATTTTGCTTTGTTAGGATAACCAAAACAAAGATCAAAAAGAGGATTGGCTTGATAGCCAATATAAGAATTGCAGTTTGCACACATCTAAATCATGCCATTATGTAAAAGGCTTTCCAAATCAATTTTAACACAGAAAAATTTAATTAATTAACTTCGTTTCAGAAACATTGGAAATTCATTGCACATCCCTAGTTTGCTAGTACTTTCCTGTGAGCTGAATTCGACAATGTAGTTAATGCTTGTTCAACTTTCCTATAATTGTTCAAGTTTTTTTCAACACTTTAAAAACGCTCTTTCATAAGAAACAAGAAACAGCCCAGAAAAGTTTCGGGTGCAACTTGAGTTCTGGGAATTTACCCTAAACAACGATATAAAAGAGTTAAGCTACACACATGATGACCAACCCTCAGTCTCTGATATAGCATGAAATTTTTTTCATATTTTAGAGTAGCATGCAGTTAATATACCCTGACAAGCTTTTGATATTCAGCATGTAGCAGCAGCCTTGATCAACGAAATGATTAAGACACTCTATAGACTGAGTATTCCAATATAGGCAGTGTCTCATTTGTGTACTACTAGCTGCTAGCACCACTCAAATATGATCATGCATAAGTTAGTTCCACAATAATAAAAAATTTGCAAACCACCCACAATAGAAAATGAGTTTAAGAATGAAATAAAAGGCATTAGTGAATAAAGCAGAATGAGATTATTTTTAGCAGCATAGAAATAGGATCCTTACAGAAGTTGGGAAGAGGAGAGACACATAAGAAAAATATCTCCATGAGCCCATGTTAGAGGCCTACATATATGCCCAGATCTCTTGCTTTTGATCCCACATCATGAAGCCAATAAAGTGGCGCGCATGATAACCTTGTGTGCTCTGCATTCAGTAAGCAGCATTGGCACCCTGCTATTGCAGCTGCCAACAAGGCCCTCCATTTTGCCGTCCTAAATAGTTATGAAATATCGATGATAAAAGTGCTGAATATTGACATCAAAGCACAAACTTCAATAATTGATAACAGCCATTAAACTTCAATCAACTCCAAAATAACGATCAGACCTTAAAAATAGTAAAGAATTCATATAAATGTCAAGGTGATGAAGAGAAAAACCATGCCTACGATGACCACCCACAGCAGCAATAGTTTCATCCACAGACACAAATGTCCCAGCAAATGTACCTAGAAACAAGCCAGATCTCAGAGTCTCTTTCAGAGCTAAAATCAAATCTGCATTAACTGAAGCCATTTCTGCTTTCCTGGAACGGAATACACATCTATAAGACGGAGATGAACACATATATTTCTCAGTTGAATAGCTTAAAACTACAAATAGTCACTTTAACCATCATTCTCATTAATTGTTCAAATATGACCATTTGAAATTAAAAACACAAGTTGAATTGCAAAATAATATGTGAGATGTGGCATAAAAGGTTAGCATCTATAAAATGTTAAGAAAACCATCTCAACTTTTGTTACACTTTGCTTTTTTAGTTGTTTCAAAACTTTAGCATTTATTTTAAACTGTAGGTTTGATAAGTAATATAATAAAATGTAAATGACTTGTATCAAAGAATATAACATCTTGCAACCAGAATAAAAGAAAGCCTGAGCATGAACCACATTTCTAACGTAACAAGTACCAACACAACAAACCGACCAATGAATAAGTTTGGAAATAGGAGCAGTTTCAGAATTTTGATCAGTATTTCAATTAGATTGAAGATATTTAAGAAGGCCAATCTGCAACGGATTACCATCATTACTGCGTGCTAGTATAATATCAATAATTCGAGTTTCCAATTCAAATAAATATATAAATGTTGGTTTGATTTACTTAATGAAGGGTGTTGAAAGTGGGGTAATCTTTGTGGAATAACTATTACCCAAATCTTGTTTTGGCACAGAGCGTGCTTACCAACTGTTTGCACAACTAAGTAATAGTTTCAGCATGAACAGGTTGTTGTATCAACACCTTGTCAACAACTCGTGAAATCAAGCAGAGTAAAACATAAAACAATTATAAGAACAGCGCAATGTTTGTTAACCCAGTTCGGACCAAAATGTAACACCCCGGCCCGCTGCAAGGCCGGAGGTGGTTACGAGCCCACTGGGATTGAAGACTGACCTCACAGATCAACATATGTTCTTTTAAATAAGCTTTGACCTCACTCGCGCACACCCTGGGAAACTTCCCAAGGGGTCACCTATCCCAAAATTACTCCAAGATCAGTACGCTTAACTTTGGAGTTCTTATGGGATGGTCACCAGAAAAGAAATGTGCACCTTGTTGATATGAGTAGTTTTTCAATCCTTTTAAGTCACCCCATCCCGGGGTATTACACAAAACGTCCTACTCTGGGGATACGAATCCAGGCGAGACTCAACTAGATCAATACTCACACTGTTGACAAAAGAACTTGAACTAATCTAGACCCAAAACCCTATAAACTCTCCCGAATTGATTATCCTTACACTAAATCTCACTAGGTTATCCAGTACCCCCAAGCACTGCGAGACAACAGCTCTAACCAATTCAGAGTGTGTACAAGTTCTAATCAATACTAATCAGTTCCATACAACAAGATACCTCAAGAAAAACACAATGTTATCCAGTCGTTAGGATCACAGATCGCAGAACAGCAACAGAACTCCAGTCTGTTCTTCAAGAATCTCCAGCAACCTTGATTGTAGACTCAACTTGAAATCAAGAACTCAATCTTCTTGAATGTCAAAATACAGATTTGACAAATATATGAATTCTCAATATGTGGATTTGCTAACTCAAAGAACAAAAACCACTCAATATGTAAATACTCTAAAACCATGAGTGAAATCTTATCGAACTCACAAGAATAATTCTCTGAAAAATAAGAGTGAATAAAAATCTCTAATCTCACACTAAAACTGATTTAGAAGGAAGCTATATATATAGAGTGTAAACCAACTGGTTCATCACAGAAATCAAATAGCTTCTAGAATCATCACATCAACAATGGCTCATATTTGTTAACTGTCAGTAACTGATATAGTTGCAATATTCTTGATATTTATGCGTTGTTTCGACTAGCGCTCAAACAACCTGTAAAACATTTTAAATAAAACACAATTAGTAGCACATGCACATGCTAACAAAGGAGTTACTTGTCAAAATATGGATTGCAAAAATATAGGTCTAAATTATACTACAAAAGGATAAACTCAAGCTCTCCCAAATCATTGTGCCACTTCATCTATTTGTAATAAAAGATTTATCTTTTTACCAACCCATTTATCTTACATGCATTGCTCTGAATTCCTAAACTATGCATATCATTGAGAGGGAAATTGTAGAGAAAACTCTTTCAACCTAACAGAGGAGGATAACAATTTGTTAAATTACAGTATCATGGAAGGAAAAGGCCACGTTCAAAATATTCTATCGAACATAACAAGTGTATCCTTCAAGACATTAATTTTTCTATTTTTACCAAAAATTTTGTTCTAAAATAATGATATAGAGATAAAAGCAATTTGGTTTAAGTAGAAAACCTAAAATTATCTGAAATCCAAAAGCTTGGAAAGGAAGCAGAAATTTTTGAAATTTTAAGCCTTAATGTTTATCCAATAGAGGCATGCTCTCTTAAGAAACCAAAGCTGAAAATAGCAAAGGTAACAGTGAAGATTGAATTAAATAGTAGTAAATAAGGACACTCAAGAAGCACATGAAACAATTGAATTAAATAAAACATAAAGGAGAGAAATTATGAAATTTATGTTATATTTTCAAAAATTAAATTTACATTATTGGAACTAATTAAATGTGCTTCACAAACCTGATTATATTGTTTCCCAATGCACATAAACCAACCTGATATTTAATACAACAATCAAGTATATCTATGCCGTCATCTGACACAGTTCAAGCAATGTCTGTACAATCCAAATAATCCCCACAGGCTCCCTTAGATGATAAAAAACAAATTTGGTGCTACATAAAAAGCGATTAAAAGAAAAGAAACATGGTAATATAGATAGTTTCCTTCTAGTATCAGCTAAAGACAAATATATTCAACCATACATCAGTAGAGTTAGATTGTCAATCGTTACCTTGAACTGTCATACTCCTACACATGCGTGAGAAGCAATCTGCAAGAATAAAATTCTGCAGAGATATGAATAATGTGCCACATGAACTAAAATTTACACAAATTCATTTATATAGAATGAAAGATAAAAACTCATATAGGATCCTTGTTTACCTGTGGTTGGAGATGGAGTCAAACAGGAAGTTGGACAAGACACTGTCAATCTATTGCTAAGTTTCAGAATGCAGCAACTAAAATGCATCAATCCCTGGCAATTGTATGTGCCCATATGCTCCCCTACAATAGAATTATGCCACATAAACTACTAAATATCAAGAACCCCATGGATTAATATGCAAATTGCATATTGAGATGTTAAAATTTAGTAGTTGAGGAGCTGAATTATACATGGTGACTGAGGGAAAATTGCCAACAGGGTTGCATTTGTTTGACAAGACAGGAACTGAGAAATTAAATTCATAATCCATAATTTTGTCTCAGAAGCATGGTTATAGTTTTGTCGATAACTGAGGAGTGATGTACAGAAATTGAAACCACCTCTTTTAAGTTTCTCAGCATAGTCTCAGCCACGTTGGAAGAAGTCAGCACTAAAACTTGACGGAAGGCTGGACTCTGCCTTTGCACAACCCACAAACCTCTTTTCCTGCAAGAGCTTTTTGGCAGCCTCAGTTTCTTCAATATTTCTCAATTTGTACCTGCAACGCATAAATAAAAATAAATTAGCACTACAGTAAATGAAGTGTAACCTGAATATTTATCGCTCCCTCATTTATGGCTTCATCATGTCTAATAAATAGAATAAAAATAAGCATCTCAGAGCAATTCGAAAAAGAAATTAGAAGAACCTTTTTCTTGAAAATAAGGATGGCATATATCTAAATTAAACACACACATCACAAATTCATGTGTTTCTAGGAGCTGCAAATAAAAAGTAGCACTTATTGATAAGGAAATGCATACGATGGGTTCCAGGTTCATTAATTTTCAGAAATCACTGGCTTTTATTATTCTTCAAATCTTAAAGTTTCAGAAACCATGCTGCTTGGATCACTTTCATGCTAGTAAATTGCAGGGTTTCAACTTGTATTTCTTCCTTGCATAACAGCATGCTTGTGGTGCTTGCAATTAAGAGAAACAGAAAGTTAAACAATATTCTTGCATGGGGCTATGTGTAGTCTCTCTATTCACACCATGTTAGTATAAGCTATTATCAAGCAACTCACTGTATGTCTTCCTTGCATAAAGTATGCCCATCATCGGTCAATTAAGACAAATACACAGTTCAACAATATCCTTGTGTGGCACTATGCGTAATCTATATTTACATCATGTTAGTATAAGCGAATTATCATCAAGCAACTTCTTTTATTTCTTCTTCCATGCTCAAATATACTCCTGCCAGATATAAGCCCAGCTATTTAAAGTTTCTCCGTAGGTACAACACAGACCCCCCCTGCCACAATCGTCACAATTATTGTAGGACAAGCAAGAATAACTTTGCTTCATTTCTAACATTGCTAACAAGAGGCTTCTCTATTACAAAAGGGAAAACATGAAAAATCCAGAAGTTAAAAACCACAAGATTAGAAAATAAAAATTGAACAGCAAGAAGAAAAAGAACGAATGTACAGTGGCTCCGCACAAAAACTTTCGCCGAGAGTTTGTTGTATTCCACACAGTAGCCTTTTCGCTGCATCTATTGCACATAATTACATTTCAACTTGGAAGCCTTAGACGTATTAAGCATGTAATTAAACTCTACCATTTAAGATAGGTTATAGTTGTATATTTATTCCGATGGCATTAATCCCACATTCAACATTTCAACAATTTCCCATTCAAAGAATACACCAGCTCTGGCCAGGGCTCTTCTGTACTCTCATCTCCCTCATCAATTGTCTCACCGTTTCTGACTGCTTCCAATCTCCCGTTAATGCCATTGCACCCGCTAACTGCACCAGGGCACCCGGGTTTTGAGGATCGAGTTCGATGATTCTCTCAGCCACTTTCTTTGAAAGAGCATTGTCTCCAGTCTCCACACACCCTCTAAGCACTGCTGACCACATGTTTGGATCTGCCTGATAAGGAACCTCTTCGATAAGATCAATTGCTTCTTGCAGACTCCCGGCTCTTGCAAGAATATCGATCATGCATGAGTAGTGTTCGATCCCTGGATCAATGTGGTACTCATGTTTCATGCGGGAAAACCAGTTCTTCCCTTCTTCCACCAGTCCACAATGATTGCAAGCAGATAAAACTGCAGTGAATGTGATCTTTGAAGGTAGAATGCCCTCATGCCTCATCTCATGAAACAGGGCCAGTGCCTCATGTCCATAGCCATTCATGGCATATCCCATCAACATTGAGTTCCATGAAACCTCGTCGGGATTTGTCATTCGGTTAAACAGTTTTTGCGCGGCTTCCACGTAGCCACTCTTGCAGAAGAGGTCTATAATGGATGTAGCTATGACCTGATCCATCTCTAAACCTATGACAACGGCTCTGGCGAAAATTTGTTGGCCAAATTCTAGCAATGAGATGCTGGTGCACGCGCTAATGGCACTGCCTAGGGTGAATTTATCCATGCTTAAATTGCTCCTATTCATCACGCAAAAGAGTTCCAACGCTTCTGCGGGGAAGCTATTCTGACTAAGACCAACAATCATGGAGTTCCATGTGATCAAACTTCTCGATTTCATGTCACTGAAAATGTGCCTCGCTTCATGAATTCTACCACAGTTGAAATAAATCATGATCATTGAATTCAGTAGAACAGTATCATAAGTCGTAAGATCATGAAATAAACCACAGGCATCATTAGAACTCCCACACTTGGCATAGGCATCAATAAAGGCACTGGCAACAACTAGGTCACACAAGATTCCGAGCTTATAACTAATAGCATGCAGCTCAATGCAATTTTGAAGAATACCAATATCACTACACGCATTCAGAATGCTGGAAAACGTAGAGAAGTCGCCCAAAACACCTCGTTCGTGCATATTACGAAATAGCATCAAAGCCTCTGGCGGATTGCCATTGGCAACATAACCTGCAATCATACTATTCCACACCACAACACAAGGATTGGATTTAAGTTCAAACAATCTCCTCGCGTCATCCATTCTGCCAAAACTCGCATAGCCTGATATCAACGACGACAGAGAGTAATCATCGGGATCCTTCATTGTATTCAAAAGACAGCCAGAGCTGTCCAAATCACCGCACTTTCTGTACATGTTAACGAGGGAACTTCCCAGTACAGAGTCAAATTCCACGCAATCAATTACCATCCGGGCATGGACTTGCTTCCCCAATTCCAAGTAGCCTATATCCGAACATGCGCCAACCACAGTCGCCAAAACAAACGGATCCAATCTCAGCTCACTGCCACCAAAAGTCTCCACCATCTCCCATTTCAACAAATCCTTAAAAAACCTTAACGCCGTCCCCGGTTCCCCATTCCTCGCATACCCATGGATCATCGTATTCCATGCAATTCCATTCCTCCTCGACATCCTGTCAAACAACTGCCGCGCAACACCCAAGTGGCCTCCCCTCACCAATCCAGACAAAACCACGTCCCAAGAAAACGCATCTCGATCCGGCATTGCGTGGAACAAATTCAGAAGTTTGCCTTTATCGCCTGACTTGGCATATCCTTCAAGAAGTGTGTTCCAAGTGAAGCAGTTTCTGTGAGGCATTTCGTCGAACAGGTTCTGGGCGTTTTCCATTGTTCCACACCTGGCGTACATTTGGAGAAGACGATTGGCGATGGAAAGAGTGGAAAACAGGATACCACTTTTGAGGAAAAGAAGGTGGAGCTGCTTCCCTTGCGTGACGGAATTGGGGGTGTTTAATCCGTTGAGCAAACGTGCGTATGAATGAAAGTCTGGGAAGTCCATTGGCAAATGTGGGTTCGAATTTTTCAGGCATAAAGGTGGAACATAAAGTGGATTCTCTACTCTAGTTGTAATAGAAACCCAGAAATGGTTGCCTTGTTAATACCAACACAGAACAAGAATCATCGGAAACGAAACCAACAGAGTAGCAATTCCTATAAAATCAGGATCTTTAGAAGATGACCCCCAGATGGCTTCCAAGTCTCGGCGAGTACACGGAAAGAGAAAACCCCAAATGGAGAATATGCAAGATGACGCTCTGTCTTGGTATCCGGCCAACTTACGAACAGTTTTTCATAATACACATGAAAATGTAGGGGAGAGAGAGGTAAGATGTAGTCATTAATTATATTTTTTCTTATTTTCTTTTTTATTCCATCACTTTTAACTCGATTGTCAAGCACTCTGAAATTTATTAACATCGTTAGTCATATACGGATAAAAAATATATAAAGTTATACTATTAAAATAGACGAATCTAATAAAATCTCATATGACTATATTTTTTAAATATAAGCTATTATGCGTCATTAAAAAACGGACGAAGCATATAATATGACGATGAAAAATAAATAATCAAGCTCAACTTTCAACTTAGACAAATTAATCAATAGTTATAAATTAATAATTATTCATAAAAAATCAAACACATAATTTTATTTAAAAAATAAAAAATTATAGTATACTCAACTTTCAACATCACACTTATATATTTAAATAATTAATATTACCTCCGTTTTTTTTTATTGTTCCAATTTGACTTTTACACTGTTCACACACTCTAGTTTGATTATCATTAATGGCTTATATTTAAGAAAAAATATAGTCATGTGAGGTTTTATTAGATTTGTCTTAATGTATATTTTCAAAATATCAACTTTATATATTTTTTATCTATTTATAATTAACGATATTAATGGTTGAAATCGTGCATTGACAAACGCGCAGAGAGAAGTGGAGCAATAAAACAAAAACGGATGGAGTATGAACAACTCAAACATTGATTCAAACATTAACTAATCAGCATTCTCTCCCGCCTTAATGGTACAAACCGGGCCACCACATCCACCTTTGCTAAAGAAAACCTAGATTAAGACATTAATCGCTGAAAATGTCGAGTTACGCTTTTTTAGTAAAGAAAATAACTAAATCATAGTATATTTGATGAAAATGTTTTTTATAATGAAATTACCTACATAATAAAAGGAAATAAAACTAAATTACTAACACATTTTTTTAACTAAGACACAACCCCAACA
>MAYD01547888.1:0-10196 GCA_001909325.1 Ruellia speciosa
ACGAAATAATCCTAAGGGGGGAGGAATGTAAAGACCCGATATAATACCCCAATAAAATAGAAGCCTAGAAACTTATGAAGGAGTAGCATGCCTCTTGGAAGACAAGAAGATGACAAAGCAAAGAAGTAACGACATAAACTGAATAACGAAAATACGTGACCCAACTTTAAAAAAATCCTGGGAATTCTGTAGTTACCCAATGATTCTAAGATCTTACAGATAGATTTCTTATTGAGTTAGCTTTCCAACACAACTTGCGGATCTCAAATCGGACCTCGGACAAAGAAGTGATGACTCGAAATGTACAGGTCGCACAATTTGGGTGGAAAAAGACAAAATCTAGAGAATTCTTTATTTTTCTTGGATTTTGGGGATTTTCTTGGAATTTTTTTCTATGTCAGCCTTTTTCTTCCCCTTTTCCTAGCTTTTTCTAGGTACTTCCATGGACTCCTATAAATAGGAGGGTGCCCCCATTCCCATGCATCACCAACACCATTTTCTCCTCATTTCTCATTCACCATCCACTCCCATTTCTTCCTCCATTTCCATAAGAAACTTAGAGATAAGTAGTGAGGTATTGAGAGGCTAGGAAGCTTAGGAAAAGGTTCAAGAGCTGCCAAGTATCTTGAACCCTGGTCTGGCATAGGAATTAAAGAAAGGAGTAATACACGTTCGAAGTTCTTCGGGTGTTATAATCAGGCAAGGGTTTACATGAGTTCTTATTACGTTATGTTGGGTTATGTTATTTTTATACCTCATTCCTCTTCCTTGTTTATTTCTTGTCTCTTTCTCTTGTCCTCATTATGCCGAAGCCTTTAATGATGACCGTAGTAGGTATATCACGGCCGTAGTCCGAGAAGACGAATCGGCCGAAGAGGCCCGTTCCCGTTGATGGTATATCGGATGATATATCACGGCCGTAGTCCGGGAAGATGAATCGGCCGGAGAGGCCCGTTCCCGTTGATGGTACATCTACTAAGGTCATGGTTCAGGGAAAACCGGGATGGCCGGTTGAGGCCTTTTCTCGGGATCACAGCCGCGATGAGAGGTCGTAGCCAAGGATCCTGAGAAGCTCAGGGTGAGGCAACAGGATAGGGTGACTGAGACATGTCCCTTATTCTTGACAAGGATTTAGTGCCCCTAAAACCGTGATTATGAATAAGGACGTAACAATCCTATTCTTTTCTTAATTATTGTGGGCATCGGGTTAATGACCTAAGAACTGATATTTCCGGACCCACTCCATGCACTTTGAAATTGTAGTGATGATTATGAACTAGGGAAATATTAAACCTTGTATTAATTGGTCTATCAGACTTAGACCTAATTACACCGGTAAAAGGAATGATCATGGGAAATATAACAAACAGTAAATAGGTTACGTCGTTGGTAGGCGCCTTACCGCCAATCAGGTAACGATGCATGGTATTGCATGAAGATAGTGCTAGTTGCATGAGCATTGCATACATTTACATCCCGGCTTGGCTTCGGGCCATGTCCTGGGTTATACTAGCATGAGCATTGCATACATTTACATCCCGGCTTGGCTTCGGGCCATGTCCTGGGTTATACTTGCATTCTGGTGGGGCTTCGGGCATGTCCAGTGACACTGCAAGCGATGGCATTTCAGCTTGGCTTCGGGCCATGTCCGTTGACACTGCCATTTCCCGACGCGATGGTCGAAGGTTCTTTCCTTCTGGTCAAGGTAGCAGGTAGGAGCCGACCTAGGCATCACTGCCATAGAGGAATGTTCGCATCTTGAATTATGCCACTACAAGAATCTGAGGCTATGGGCGAGGAGCATTTTCCTCGCCCAGTGCCTCGCCCAAGGGGACGGGCGAGGCACTGGGCAAGGAAAAATGCTATTTACGCATGCTATGGTTCAATTAAACTTGTTCTAAACTCTATGACTCACTCAGGATTGATTTATTTTTGTCGGTCTGTAACGATTAACTGAATCCTAGACATAGGACCTCTTGTCAAAACTCTTGGATATTAAGGTTTGATTATGCATGTTTAAGTTATGTTTTAGTATGGTGAGTTGTGATCAAAGAGGACTCGCTTCCCTAAATCCCAGCGTACTCTGATAGGATAGATGATGAGATTAGCCTGAGCACTGAGCTTACTAAGGATTAGGCATAGAATCCGAGGCAAGTTAGGTGTGATGGTAACATTTCCGGTGTGGGAAAACTGGGGTGTTACACTCGGATTCATCATGAATCGTCACCGAGGAACCCAAAACTCAACATGCAATCTCGCCAAAATCCCCAAAATCCAAATTCAAGGGTTCATGGATTTTACCTCATGGCCGAGAAGAAGAATGGGATCCAAAAATCGAGCACAGCGGCGGAATGACCAAAATCGAGCAAGGGGCTGCTTATATACTAAGCATTCCAAACCTTAGACTCGATTTCACAAGCCAATCGCCCAATTCCACAAACCTGAACGGGAATCGAACATTTAAAAGTGGGGAAAAGAGAACTCGATTCTCGATTTCAAGAGGGAGAGGAGCATAATCGAGTTCTCAATACTCGATTATGTGGAAGGGAAAAACTCGATTACCAATTTTGAAGGGGAACAATACTCGATTATGGATTGAAGGAGAAGAAAGACTCAATTCTCGTCTTTGAGGAAGAAGAAGACGGACTGCCTCTATTCTGCTTCCGATTCTTGATTTCAATTGAAATTGAAGTTGGTCTAATTACAACTCAACCCCTCCCTTTTCCTTTTTAATTCAATTCGATCCTCAACTTTTCCCCTTCTTTAATTTCTGCCCCAACTTTTCTAGTTCTATTAAATCTGGCTCCCAACTTTCAGGAAATTACATTTCGACCCCCAAACTTTCAAAAATCATTATTTGACCCCAAAACTTCTTTAAATATTTAATTTCATCCCCCTCTGGAAATGAATTAAATATTTACTTGATTTATATTTTTCGCACCTTATAAATTAATTATTTACATCTAATTATTTCGTGAAAATATTTTACTCATTCTTCTGCCCCTTAATTTCTAATTTTCTTCTGACCCGTAATACGGGGTGTTACAATCACCCCCACTCGGGTTAATTCCGTCATCGGAATTCCTGACTGACACATTCTGTCAATACTGATCACTGTGATACTGTACCCTTAAGTCTCTGCACACTGACTGTTTGCACGTGTCCTGAATCACTGAACTAATCAACTGGACACTGGTCATCTGACCAACTGATCTACTGATCATCTGAACCACTGTACTACTGAACAGCTGTACCCTAAATCGCTTACCACTGACTGAGTCAAGTTGATTACTGAACAACTGCGCACTGATCAACTATATCACTGATCTGCTGATCATCGGTACCCTGCACAGTTGAATCTCGGAATCACTAATCACTGAATGACCCACACTGATTACTGAGCAACTGTGCACTGATCAACTGAACCACTGTACCACTGATCGGATTAATTATGAGGCTAAGGGCTCGTTTTGGGATGCTATTCTAATCTGAACAGTTTAATCCTTGTGAGATTAGCCTAATGGTCTACAAGCAATCACATAAATCGCAAGTAAACATAACACATATAATGATCCTGACCCCACAGGCATCATACAAACACATTACCTGATCAGGGCTTACAAGTACATGGATATTATCTGTAATACCCCGAGTTAGACACAATTACCTTATCTTGATAAACCTTATCTTATCACTTTAATTAATGAGGGTTATCCCCTTATCCTCTTTATTGAAAAGTCCAAGCGTTCACATTACTTTTTGGGTGGAAGAATTCAAATCGAACTTCTCTTCTCAATGGATGTATTCAAGTTGAATTTTACCTCTTGGAATTTTGTTATCAATACCCCATAATAATAGAAGATTGGGAAGAGTAACATACCTCTTGGACTATAAGGAAATAATAAAGGAAAGAAGCGGTGACATAAGTAGTACGACGGGAACACATGGCCTAACTTTGGGAAAATCCTGGGAATGGTATAGGCATACAATGATTCCAAGATTTTACAGGTAGATTCCTTATCGTGTTAGCTTTCCAACGCAACTTGCGGATCTCGAATCGGAGTCCGGACGAAGAAGTTATGACGCGAAATGCACAGGCTGCCAGGGTAAGGCGGTGGGAACGGAAAGTGAGGCGGTGGGAGCCTTCCTTCAAGCTTAAGAAACTCTTTTTACACCTATTTATACCCTTTTTATCCTAGCTTTTTCTAGAATCATCCCCCTCCCTCTATAAATACCAACTCACCCCTCAATTCTCCTCACTTCCATTCCATTTCCACTCGTCTTCTCATCTCCATCTCTTCCTCTTCCTTGAATGTTTGAGTGAGGTTTGGGAGGTTCTTGTGAGTGCTAAGTGGTTGGGGAATGTTGGAAAATTATCATGGAAGCTTGGTTCTTGGCACTAGGTTTCCATTTCCTTTTTCTCTTGTCTTGAATTCTTGAGTGTGCTTAGGAACCTTGAGTATTGATAGGATTATTGAAGGTCCTTGAGTAGAGGATTAAAGTTGTCTTGGGAATACAAGTGAAGCAAGGTGGTGACTCATGTTTGAGTCCTTCCTTGGTACTTGGAAGGAACTTGGATTCTTTGAAATTCGTGGACACCGGTTGACCTTGAGCTAGCTTGCAAATTCGTCATTCTAAGGCAAGGGTTTACTTGAGTTATTTTATGCCATGTTCTTCTTTCCTTCTTCTCCTTCTCTTTGTTCTTTCTCTCTGTCTTGTTCTGCCACAGCCCCGATCATGATCGTTGTTGGTATATCACGACCGTAGTCCGGGAAACTGAGATGGCCGGTGAGGTCTTTTCCCGTTGATGGTATATCACGGCTATAGTTTGGGAAACTAAGATGGCCGGTGAGACCTTTTCCCGTAGATGGTATACCTACCACAATCATGGTTCAGGGAAAGCTGGGATGACCGTTTGAGGCCTTTTCCCGTGGTCACAACCGCGGTCAGTAACCGTGACCAAGGACCCCGGGAAGCTCAGGGTGAGGCAGCAAGATGGGATGATCGATGTAATACCCCGTATTACTAGATCGGAATTCAATAAATTAATTAATTTCGATTGGAATAATTTATCAGATTAAAATGGCCTAATTTGAATTTTTGGGATTTAACAATTAATTTAAATCCTGTGGCGACGTTTAGTAATCTGAATAATAGTAATTTTGTTAAGGCAATCGAGGTGACACTTAGTAATTGAATAAATTGTAATAAGTTGGCAATTCAGAAATATGTTTCTTTAAATATTAATACGACTTTAGTGGGGCCCAGCAAATTTGAATGGCAAAATGATTCAGAAAATCGGTTAAGGCAAAGAAGCGGAAACAATGCGATGTTGCAGAAATTCCACAACTTCTGAAGTCGCGGAAATGGACCAAAGATGCGGAAATGGACCAAAGATGCGGAAATTGACGAGGTCGCGGAAATCAGCCAGAACATCCAGGTCGCGGAATTCCGCGAAGTCACGGAAAAAGAAGGCCAAATGCCATAGTTGCGGAATTCCAGAACACCTGAACCACTTTGATCTTGATTTCCTCCAAGTTGTGGAATGACCAATTATTTTGAATCAAAATTCCCATCCCATTTTATTTTATTTCCCCCATATTTAACCTCCTTATATAAATACCCCATTTCTTCATCTAGGGTTTTCTGCCCACTATTCATGTTCTCCTTCATCCTTCATATTTTTCTCTCTGCAAATATTTTGCTCCAAGCCTTTTTCTTCGAATTTGTGGAAACCTTCGTCAAACCCCAGCAAGCTATTTTCCTCATCTAGAGGTATAATGTAATACCCTGATATGAGGTGGCTTAAAATGATTAAAAAACTACTCATAACAACAAGGTGCACCTTTCTTTTCTGGTGACCATCTCATAAGAACTCCAAAGTTAAGCGTGCTGACCTTGGAGTAATTCTGGGATGGGTGACCTCCTGGTAATTTTCCAAGGGTGTGAGCGAGTGAGGCCAAAGTGCATTGAAAAGAGCCTGTGTTGATCTGTGGGGCTAGTCTTCAATCCCGGAGGCACGTAACCACCTCCGGCCCTGCAGCGGGTCGGGGTGTTACAGATGGTATCAGAGCAAACCCGCGACCTTGTGCTGGGCTGGGAGTACCAGTCAGCCGCTTAACCGGGCAAAGATCCTTGGGGATCTGGAGTGGGATCAAGGCGCAACGAGGACGTTGCGTTCTCAAGTGGGGAGAATGTAATACCCTGATATGAGGTGGCTTAAAAGAATTGAAAAACTACTCATATCAACAAGGTGCACCTTTCTTTTCTGGTGACCATCCCATAAGAACTCCAAAGTTAAGCGTGCTAACCTTGGAGCAATTCTGGGATGGGTAACCCCCTGTGAAGTTTCCCAGGGTGTGCGCGAGTGAGGCCAAAGTGTATTGAAAAGAACCTGTGTTGATCTGTGGGGCCAGTCTTCAATCCCGGAGGGCACGTAACCACCTCCGGCCCTACAGCGGGTCGGGGTGTTACATATAATCCTTCATCAACCTTGTCATTCTATTTTTCCATCGATAGCATTATTTTCCATCCTTTTCATTTTTATAGATTTCCTGTTAAGATTAAATTTATTGTTTTAACATCCAACACCTTTGGAAGTTAATGAGATATAGAAACCCATTTATTATTGTTGCTATGTATATAATATAGTAGGAAAACACATTATCACACTTTCCACCTTTTTATTTGGGATCAAATCGTATGCTTCTGTATGAACTTGTGGAATATTATTATGAACAAAGATGAACTTGAACCTAGACTTGAACAGTTTATTTGCCTTGAAATATTTTGAGATTGAATCGATAATGAGCCGAAATCCGCACGTCATGGCCCTGTAGCTAATTCAGCCTTCCATTTAATGACCCAGTACTATTCTGCACTGTTTGTTTGTACTTTATTTTGACTTGTCAAAATCTGCCAACTTCACATTCCAAATTCTGCAATCCGCAACCATTCACATACGCCATGAAGTCGCGGAAATTGACCAAATTCGCGGAAATAACCCATACGCCATGAAGTCGCGGAACTTGTTCCAGAATGTCACAATTGCGGAATTGGCCTTGCACATATTACATTACATTCATCAATTGATCACTGAACTGAATCATTGTACAATTTGGCTTACTGTTTGGGATTTCAAATTTATTTACCGAAACTTTCTTGAATTACTTAACCCGATTAATTGGACAATTAATCACCTACCTAATTTAAACTAATTCCTCTAATTATCCATGAACATTTTATGTTCAAGTCTATTAGACTAAATCATCTGGATAATTATTTAGGCTCTTCCTGTAACGCCCCCATGTCGCACGCTGGGTGTGCCACGCCGTATTGACTAACCTAGATTTATGGCCAAGTAATCTAGGTTCGCCAACACAAGGCAGGTAAAACAAATCACATAGCAAATAAGCACAGAAGGGTTCTCAATTCTGACATCAAGTAGATTCGATTAAAAGAAAACGATAACAGATAGATTCATACTGAGTTCGCCTAGTCAAATACAAACAACGGAAGCGTAAGTCAAATATAACACACATCCACCGCCTACGAACGGAAAGTACCAAGATCCAAGTCACAGAGACACATTACACACCAAAGGAAAACAACAGAAAGTAACACCTAACTACGGTTCACTCATCCCAACCCATCATGCTCAACGTCCACACCTGAAAGAATAATGCACGGGGGTCAGCCACTGCTGAGCAAGGGATCCCCCGCAAACAACCAACACACAATAACGTAACAGATATAAGTACAAAAAGCGGTAAAGAAAGCAACACCATTAACCAACTCACCCATCCCACAATGGGCGTTCGGTTAACAGTTGTACAGTAATGAAATGCGATGCACGTGATGCGTGACTCCTAAAGTCCACCTATCTATCCTGATGCAACCGATAAAAATGCCTAGCGCGCAACCATAAAGGGCGATCATTCTGGCCATCCCAAAGCCCTTCCCTATCATAGGAGCACAACGAGGGAACACATTTGAGACCCGTTCCCCAAGGCCTATGAGTCAGCGACTCACGGAGGGACACATTCTCAGCCCATCCCACAAAGGCTCATGTCTCAAACCTACAAAGAAATCGGAACCACCAAACCACAACCGAACCAATCGAATACCAAATAAATCACAGTCAATCAATACGCCGTCTATCAATGCATAACCGACCAAGTCCAAGCGCACATACCAAAAGTATTAAGTGAGGTCCAACTCTCAAGCCTACTATCGAACACGTACTTACAGGGCACTATGTCAATACTAAGGAAATCAACGACGTGAAAGCATGAGAACCACAGCAACTGCCTGTCTCAGACACTGGACCCCGCGCAGTCCAATGCGACCGCGCGTGCCTCAGAACAGACTGAGCCAAGATCCAAATTTTCCTACTTTGAGCATGCAATTCCTACCGCTTCCAACATAAAGGTCAGGCCATAAGAATGCTAAAGTTACAAAATTAAAGACCCCTACACATGGTATGAATTATGCTCAATTCCTAAAACTTCAATCAAATGCATACATTTCTAAAATTCAAGGAAACGAAGACCCCTAGTTCAACCTCAAAATCGATACATGCAAGTCTTCTAAAATCCATGCCTATAATCATACTAAAGTATAAAATAAAGCAAGAACCCCTTGCCTTAACAAACTTGGAAATTCTTGCACCGGAATGGAATTCTACCAACCACAAGAAACAGCCAACTTCACGGAGGCCAAAGATTCCAGACGCAAGGTGGTCAAAAACAGCTCACAAAACGGGACAGATGCACAAAATCACACTGTGACAGCAAAGATGTAAAACGCAGCCAACTTGCCAAGGACCCGAAACTCCAAGTGTGAGAGGCTCGAAATCAGCTTCCAAAGTAGTCCAAAGCATAATTTTGAAATCGGATTCGAAGGTGTGAGGGGTGGATTGAAGCTTCAAAGATCTACCAAGATAAAACCCTCAAAATGTTCTTGAGAGTGTTTGGGGTTTAGAGAGGGAATAAACTGAGGGAAATGGAAGGTCTGAAGTCGGGAAATGAGAAAAAGGTCTGCACACACTCATAAAAAGCAGATCCCACTCGGGAAACTGGGTCCCGCTCCCGCGCGGTCCTCAAGGACCGAGCGGCCAACCGCGCCCGCCAATCAGGTCAGGTTCAAAAATTCCTCTCAACACTAGGATTCCTATGGTGCAAGAATCAGCCAAAAATGCTAAGGGGTTAAGGAGATAAGAGCCATAGTTCGACCCTACACGTCCAAAACGACGTCGAAACGGATCCCTGAGTTATGAAGCGCTAATTCTAAGGCTTCTAGACTCTAAAACGACGGGGCATTACACTTCCGATAATTAAGGCTCGCGGCAAAGGACTTCCTTGTGTGGATTTATTACTCGAAGAATTTATCAAAATTGTTGATTAAGGTTTTGATACATACTTTGGGCACCCATAAGACCCACCTAATTTCAAAGTACCGATTTTCATTCTGTCCGATAAATTTAAATTAATGCTTGTCATTAATTCTTTGTTTATTTATTTATTTATTGTGATAATTATCCTTGTCGGATTATTGTGTATTAATTGTCATTCACTTGCATAGTATACCTCGCATGTAATTTGGACTCGTATGAAAAATACTAAGCCTCCCAAATAACGATCAAGGCGTACCAATATCCTTGTGTCGATTTGGACTTGGCAAATAATAAGATAAATTATACGGTTAATAATTAAACCTTAATACATTCATTAAAAGATGTAAATATGTAAAGTGAAATGACGGAGTGGATCAGTTGGATGCTTTGGACTGATCACCCTAAGCTTTATTTCGGGATTTAGAGTAAAGTAAACTCTCTACTTCCTTTGTCTGTGTACCGTTCTACTTATTGGGGGTAGCTCCCCTTACATGAGGTTTACCGGTAATATAATGATAGTTTTGAGTGTGAACTATTGGATTGTAGTTCCCCCTTTTTATGTCGATTCAGACTACGTGAGTCATGTCGTGTCGATCGGGTGATTCCATCCACACATGACTTTGTTGTTGATGTTGATTATTTTTATCCACTCTAAGATGTCCGGATCCCCCTACTTGTGGAGCACGCTAAGTAGGGATTACCCGCGTTGTAGCCCACGTGAGCACGCAAAGGTAATGTCCTGAGTTGTGCCGCAACTAATTGTGTGTGAGACAGACATTAACCATACACACCAATATTTAGT
>MAYD01547893.1:0-12002 GCA_001909325.1 Ruellia speciosa
ATTCAACTCTTTAAGACAAATATGGAACATCATGAGCATCTTAAAGTGTCCTTTCCATTTAAACTATGTAAAGCTCTAAAGCCAGACATTGAATGTTCTTTAAGTAAATATTGAACCAATCTTACATGTAACTTCATGGACTTGAACTCTGCATTGGCAGGTGGTCGCATTTCTTTCGATCTTTTCAAAGCATTGTCACCCTTCTGTCCCTTAATTCCTTGCCTGTAAAATTGGTTCAGATGACACTGTCAAGGACTCTATTGTGGGATGTCATGGAAACCCATTGCATTAACCCCAAAACAAATTGAGGAACAAAATACAGTTGCCTAGCTAATAAAGTTGAGACATCTTGCCATTAGCCACACATTTTTAAAACTGCGTAGCCAAAACTAAGGTATACATTTTTGCTATATAAAACCATAAATTACTAAATAGCAACCAGAAATAAGAAAACTCCAAAGTGCAGATACTAAAGGAAGAGCAACTATAAAGCACACACCTCCTTCCTTCCTCTTCTCGCAATTTTGCATCTATCTCTTTAGTTGGAGGATATTTTGGCAAACTTGATGGGTCACAAGCAAGTGGTTTTGTCTTGAAGAACTGTCAAAAAGATTCAAATCAATAACAAGTACTGTTCTCTAACCAAACTCCATACAAGATCTTCTGCAGAATAAACTCAGGTTGTTGAACAACTATATCCACAAGCATTGCAAAGTATACAAGTCAGGGGAAGAGAAATATCAAAACATTCAGCATTCTGTACAAACACAAACAAAAAACTAGCACAGAGATAAGGAAAATTCAGTGGGATGTATGTGGTTTGAAGATAAGCGGGGAAAATTTTAATTCCAAGGGATCTTAGCCAGATGAGTCTAAGGACATTGCAAGAAGAGGGCATAAGGAACACAACGAAGAGCGGGAAAAGGAGCACAGGCGTAGTCCTCTCAGCCAACACATTCCCACCCTCCTCCTGTCCCCACTCTTTGGCTTCAAACACAACAGACACTCAGAACAATCAAATCCCACCATTACCTCATGCATATGCACAAACACTCCCTTACTATATACTTCCTCCGTCTCAATAATAGTGTAACATAAGGAAATGCACGGAAATTAAGAAATACAAGTATTTTTTTAAAGTGGGAGAAAAATTACTAAATGTGGTACATTTTAATGAGATGGTCCAAAAAGGAAAGTGTAACACTTTTAATGAGATGGAGGAATAATACCTAAAAAACTACTTAATTTCTGCATAATCACAATATTCAATATATCAAGCCATTTATGAAAATAAAGAACTACACACTTTGTGTATTTTTATGCTATTTATAATTCACACAAATAACAAGTGTCACTTTTTAGCCCCAAAAAATAGGTTCTACCATAGCCTACATCACACTGTTACTCCCTCCTTTTTTTTTATAAGGCCTTTTGGGTTATTTGATGATAACCAAAGTATTAGTCCTTTTAGGACTTTTTGTGCATTTATGCCTATATTGCCCCTGCCCCACCCTCTCTCACAATTTGGATTAAATTAGGTTTGCCAATAGAAAAATATGGAATAAGGGCAAAGTAGTATTTTACCAATTTTTTTAAAAAATGTGTTGGTCCTTAAAAGGACCTATATAAAAGATTGGAGCGACTGAGGGAGTATTAATTATTTTCAGTACCCTTTTATTGACTAGGACTAAAGTAAATCTGATAAGTAGATTGCAGGAAGATTCGTAATAGAAGTACTGGTAATAGCAATCCTCTGCCTCACCAGTTCTTTAAGTATTATTACTTCTTACCAAAACTTCAATGCTAGATAATAATGTGGCTTATCAAAAAGAGTCAAACAGGCAAAAAGTCAACTAATTCTTTCTAGAGGTTTCTATTTCTATTTCGTAGAAATAATAGCTTCATTCAGCCCAGCAGACTCAAATTCTCCAGAATGAATGGTAATGGATTATAATGCTGCATAATCTTATTGTCGATGAAATAATGAAATGGGAAACAAATTAAAATCAGACTTGCGTCCACCAGATTTTATAAATGCTAATAGACTTCCTTCAAAAAACTAGTCAGTCAACAGGCAAATATATCCCGTGGAAGGCATTTTGTGAAGGCATTTTTAGAATGCACAGCTCGACACCCTTTAGCTTATGTCATTCATCATATAACTTTGAGAGACTCCAAGCTCACCTCACTCATGAGTGCACTAGATGCAGTTCCTCGATCCAAAGGATCAATTGAGAGTAAGGTCTCCATGAGTCTAACAGCAGCAGCAGGAAGATCCTTAAATGTTTCACAAACTCTCCGTCTGTAGGACTGAAAAGTCTTAAATACTGGTGTATGAGGTAATTTTGATTTCTGCCAATAATCATCAGAAGGAGAACCACAGAGCTTGAATATCTTATGCAACTGCTCAACCTATATGTAGAGGAAAAAAATTATTCAAAGAACTGTGACAGAATGTAGCTAATGTCATAGCATACATGGCTTGATTGTCAAAGTTAGTCAGAATGTAGTCGTAACTCGCAATTAACTGTCTGCAATCAATGCAATATGAACTAAGCACACAACAATGCAGGAATGCAAGCACAGCAGTATAAGCAGCCATAAGGAGTAAATAAATTGCCTTGTGGAGAACATGGAGCAGGGTTAAATGCAGTTATCAATCCCTTTTCACTTAGTGAAACCCTAAAACACCAGCTCTGGGATATAACAAATAGATGAAGGCAAACAAATTTATCAAGTCATGAGCAAGAAGAAGAAGAGACATCTAATCAGCAATATCTTTCCCATTAGGATATCAACTACATATCTCACAGCAAATAAACATATGAAAACAAAGTTTATGAACTTTCATTTGGCTTTTTCAGTTCAAGCCTGGTTAAATCAGGTTGAAGTTCATCCAAAGGGGGGAAAGAGAGAAAATTCAAAGATATACAACATCATTGTGCTGATAAGACAAATGGGACCAGGATTCAAATAATACCTCAGTTCTTCCAGGCATGATTGGTTTGCCAGTATATAATTCTCCAAGAATGCAGCCAGCACTCCATAAATCAACTGCAACTCCGTACTGAGTTGCACCAAGCAACAGTTCAGGTGGCCGATACCACAAAGTCACAACACGACTTGTTAATGGAACTTTCTGGCTATTATCAAAATAACTTGCTAATCCAAAATCCGCAATCTTCAAGATGCCATTATCATCAATTAAGAGATTTGAGCCCTTAATATCTCGATGTAGGACACCTTGAGCATGACAATAATCAAGTCCACACAGTAGCTGCTGCATGTAACACTTAACCTAAAAGATGAAAATTAAAACAGCATTATCAGTCTCAAAGTAATAACAAGGGTAAAATTAATAGATTATTTTGTGGGCTTTCTTTTGTTTTACACTGACAATTGATTTAAGTAATAATGAAGGCAATAACCAGAATTTAGCCTTTCAGTGATGCATTGTGATGAACATAAATAACAAGGGAGAACTAAAAATAACTCAGAGAAACTTACCTGTGGTTCTGTAAACTTGATGCTAGGTAGTGATCCCAGTCCAGTAAGATCATGTTCCATATACTCAAAGACAAGATATAAACTACAAGACGTTTTAGATGTCACCAGGCCTTCAAGTTTAATAACATTTGGATGATCAAGCCTTCGCAAGATAAGTATCTCCCTTGCCATAAATTTGACACTTTCAGGATCCATATTATCAAATCGTACTTTTTTCAGAGCAACAGCTTTATTACTCAGAAGATCACGACCCTTGTACACATTGCTGTAAGTTCCTTGGCCAATCTACAATAACAAATGGCATCAGAAGAGGACCAAAACTCATCCTACAAGGATAAAACATGCATATTGAAACATTCTTTGTACTTAAAGAAATAAAATGTGCATTGTATAATCCTGCCAAGAAACATCTGTATATGCGGGTGCATTGTTTTTATTTTATTTTCTTTGAAATACATATTTTTAATCAAAACGGAAATTCTAACAGGTCCAAGTTTGTGACAGATATTAATGCCAGATCTTCCACTTAGTTCCCTCTGTTAGGTAAACAGTTTAGATAATCCTGCCATCCCAATCCTTATCCTCTTTTATAAGTGGGAAAAAGTAAGAGAAAATGTATTAGAAAAAGTCAATTGGCATCACCAAAAGTTCACCAATACTCTATACTCCAGAAATATATAGTTTGAGAGGTAAAATGTAGTGCCAGAAAAAATTGAGAATGTAATATTCAAGCATCCAAAATTTGAACTCAAGTCAGATAACAAATATTGATTCAACAATTTTCCGAAACTGATAGAATAAGTTTACTGCAACTGCTGTTAATCCACAGCACACAAACATGAAATTCGATTCTCAACAGCAGCATATAGAGAGAACATAAAATACAAAATTCAAAAAAGTTAATTTGCAGATAAGTTCATCAGACAGTTATCCTCGGTACAAGATGATAAATAATAAAATTTAGCAACAATTTAATAAAATATGGCCTTAAAAACTCTTGAACTGTAAATTGTAATCTAACTAGCATATCTAACTCTAATCATCCACTTCAATCTCGTGCCAGCATATCAAAGGCTAATTCTATTTTTAATGACACAGTTTTAACAAATCCATCGAATATGATACAATATCTATAAAACCAACAACTAGAACAACTAAATTACCTTATCAAGCTTTTCAAAAGTATCAGCCTTCCGTGGAATCCATCCTCTGATAGCTTCCCCGGCGACTGCAACTAGCCACGCCGGCCACCCTGCCGCAATCTGTTCACCTTCTACAGCTCTAGGAAGCCTTCCCATTTCAGGAAAATTACTCAAACCTTCAGAAATCTCTGGCTGCTTCTCACAATAATCATCAAATACCCTTCTAGACGCACTATTAACTTTCTTATCAATTTTGGTAGCCTCATTCCCCAACCTCTCCTTCAGTGAAAAACTCTCAACCCTTCTGGATGAAGTCCCTCGAGCCACACGCAATTCAGACGTCTTCCTTAGCAATTCTCTCTGCTTTGGGCAGTCATCCCCCCTTTTAATCGCCAACGAGGGTTTCCCACATACACAACCCATGATTCCCCCCAATTCAAAAGCAGAAAACCCCTCCTTTACAATCCCCTTTACAATTCTCTCACAAAAGGATCATACTTTTTCCCCAGAACCCTCAAAATAAAACATCACAAGATCACTAAAATCAAATACATAAATACATCCTAAATCTATTCCTATTATTCCACACCATCATGCAACCCGAAGCTTCATCAATTAAATAAAGAATTAAAACCCCCAAATAAAAAATTCATCCGGGAACTTTCATGCACAAATGAAACGCCTAGAGGGACAGAAACTGCCAAATTTCTTCCCCAAATCAACCAAAAGTACTACTATTGGACGAGGATGAATCCAGAAGTCAGAATTGGGAAAAAATTGATGATTGATGACTGATGAAATCTTCTTCTCCGGTACAAAAGACCTGGTCTTGGGAGAAAAATTCGTTAAACTGTGCAAGTATTGACTGTTCAACACGCTTATATTTTCAGTAAATTAATAATGTTGACTACAATAAAATAAAGTAAGAAAGTTTGATAGTCTTACATGCCGGAGGCGAGTGTATGTATGTGTGTGGATTTGTATACAAAAGACACGGGCAGGTAGGCAGTCCTTTTGGATATATTATTATTATGATTATTATTATTATTATATATAAATTATATTAAATGTGAGACTACTAAAATAATCGTCTTTATCCGTTACGAAATATAAATTTTTAAATTTATCGTTCATCACATTATAAATGCATTTGCCGTTGGATTACAATATATTTATAAATTTAAAATAATATAATAATAATATATATATATATAGTTTATTATTTAGCGCACGCGTTGGAATGTGCTATGTTTACTAGTTTATATAAATCTTGGTGTGAAATACTCACTTTTTAATTAGTATGCAATGAGTATGATAAAATAATATCAAATAGAGGTGATAGTTGTTTGGTTTTATTTTTATCACTTTAAAATTTTTATAATGTAAACTTTTCAACAATATTTTTTAGCTATATTTTTTTTATTTCTTATACAAATATAAAATAAATGAAATATAATAATAATTCAATCAATACTATTACTACAATTAAAATTTAATTTATCATATAGTCACACAACTCTATATCTTACATCTTATAATATGTTATATATAAAATAATTACAAACAATCAAATCAAATATATAGTTTCATTATTTCATCACTATTCTTTTCTTTCTCACACACACACTATCTCAAAAATAAAATTACCAAGATATTCACACAATTCATAATGCATTGATGTATCTCTCCATTGATTTAATGGAGATAACTATCTTCTTTCTCTCAAAGATTTGATGAATCTTTACTGGTGAATTTCCCATTCATTTTGGGTGGATTTGCTTCAAATCTTTCTTTTGGTTGTTTTTCTTCGACTTTGACTTATTTGATTCTTGTCGTTTGAGTCTTATTAGCCATTTGTGGGGGATTTTCTCCAAACCAACGATTTCCTACTTCTTTTTGCGGAAGTAGAAGTTGAAGCGCTGGCATTTGGAGTGATTGATCTAATTGAGGATCAATATTTTCTTTGGATGCTCTTGACCATTTTGCATTTTGGATTATAATCTTACTTTTGATCTCATTCTATCAAGAGGACTTTCTTGTGTCTCGGGGTTATGAAGGTTCATCGAGGGTGGCCCTGGACGTGGGTACTGGTGGTCAGATGGATGAAGTTGTATTTTGGTTAGACGTTATTTGTGTTGGGGTTTCGTCACTCTTTGGGTGCTATATTTGGTGTTTTAGTATCAACACCTACATTATATCAGGCATCTTAAAGCGCTCTATGTTTCCTTGCTTTTGTAGAATTTTGATGTTTCACCTAAAGTTAGTGGCGTTGGGATAGGCACATCACAGATAGCAATTTTGCACTTTGTTTGCATTTATTGTTTCTAGCGTGAATTGTTGTATTTTTAGGTATTTTGTGGTTGATTTCTTGTTAGACTGCATTTTTGCCTTACGTCTAGTTTTGCTTTTTGGAATTTTAGGCTTAATCCAATAGAACTACGTAGGGCTTTATCCCATTTTCGGGTATTGATATATGCAATGTTAAGTAAACGACAAGTAAAGTAAAGAATAAGGCTAGGTAGGTCCAATAAATGCTATTTCGAATTCAAGTACGCAATGGGTATGGCCAAGCACCCAAACAACATCAAACATGCAAATACGAACTTAAAATCTATCTCAAATACATGCGAATTTGGGTAAATACAAATCAACACGATCCAAACCGCGATTAACCTGATTCTGGTTGAACCTACAAGTGAACTTGCAAGTCCAAGGAAGAAGGATACTTTCAAAGAGAAGTAAACTGATTTTGTATTAATGAAACAGTGAATGATCGTTCAAGGCAAGGGAGAGGGTTTAAGACATAAGCCCTAGATGCTCCCTTGTAAATACAATGAGTTTGATGACCAAAATAAAAATGAGCTAAATTACATAAGAGTCCAAAAGCCCTCAAATGTACATCCTAACATATTGATTTGCACCAAGAAGATTTTGGAAGCCTACCTAAGCAAAATATAACTAATAAAAGTGCTTTAGCATCTTGTAAAAGTGGTAAAAGAAGTTAAAAACACCACAATTGGAAAATGTAGGAATTACTATAGCACACTTAGAATTGGCATGAAATAGAGCAGTTTTTTGAAAAAAAAAAATTGTAACATCCCATGTTATCGGTAAGGCATTTCCGGTGTCAGAAAATGAAGAAATTTTTTTCGCAAAATTAATTATAGGAGTGTGTAGAAAATTTAATTTGGGCTAAGCAAGTTGGAATTAGTGGGCTTGGATAGTCCCACGGCCCAATTAAGAAAATGGACAAGTCCGAGAATCGACAAATAGGCGACACTTGAAGATTTATGGAAATTGGACTTGATGGATCATTGACACTTGATCAAATGGAATAATGAAGTGTAAGTAATAAAGATGGAATAATTCTGGATGGATTCAGATTAAAATGGCCAAAGGACAGATTAAGATTGGTGGAAATGGATCATTTCCGCTACTTAGAGAACTTCTGGCAGAATTGTGAGTTTTCCGCTCCTTTGACAGTTTGGCAGAAATTGACAGATTTCCGCTCCTTTGTGATTTTTCCACAGAAGGTGACGGAATTCCGCTGCTTTGGAAAGCAGCGGAAAATTGACAGAATTCAGCGGAAGTGGCATGGCAGAATTCAGAATTTTTTCAATACGGCAAAATTGAATTATGGATCATGGGGATTATGGTTCAAACATGCAATTAAGGGTTCTAAAACATCCATGCAAGGGTTTGCATGAATTGAACGGAATAAAATTGCATGAAGGCAAAAATGGCAGAATTTCCGCTGCATGGGGAAATTTCCGCTCATTTGTGAATTTCCGCTGCTTGAAGCAGCGAAAATAAGGCAGAAAGCTGCAGAAATCGGGCACGAATTGGCAGAGTATGGCAACTTAAGGTTGACCGAACCACTGTTCATGCATGAGGCAGTTTTGGATGCGGAATGGAATTTTATTCTGTCAATTAAGAATGCATGGATTGTCCTTATTATTTATGGGATATTTTTGCCTGTAAATAAATGACTTAGACAGATTTTCATTCACACATCTTCATCATCTTCCAGTATCCATTCTGTCAAAAATAGTCACAAGTCTAAAAATACAATCTGCCAGCTTGGGGACAAATTGTGATCAGATTTCAGATGTGATTTCAGATTTGGAATCCTTGTGTCAAAGTGAGTTATTCTACCGATTGGATTTCATTTTCCTTGAACTTGGATTTTTGGCCTTAGAACAGCTATGTGTGTGTTCTTAACAGATTACGGCCAACAGTGGGGTTTTCTCTTGAAATCAGTTCAAACCGTGCCATTTGGGGTAAGCTTGTGAGTTTCAGAATTTGGCCGATTGAACATAGGTTCACAATTTGATTTTTGGACTGATTAAACTGCATGAAATTGATGAAATGATTGAATCGGAAATCATGGACAGTGAACGACCATGGTGACAGAACTTTTGGACATAAGAAATTTATGAGTGTTCATGTGGATATTCAACTTGTTCTTGGATATCTTCATCTAGTTCGTGAAATGGCCCAATTTTGATCCAAAACCGTATGAAAGGGATGGATTGAGTGTGTTAGTCAACCACTTTTCCTCAATTCACTCGGCAGACATGACAATTGGGGTGATAAAATAATTCCTATCTCTTGACTACTTTTCCTTAAGTTAAGGGAAAAATGGATTATTTTAATTTAGTGATGACTCATTTCAAATTGGCACATGAGGAAAATAGTCTTGCAAGAACTTGATTGGGCCTATGGATTTTAATTTAGATAAAATTGAAATGGGCCTATGGAATTTAATTGCAAGAAATTATTGGGCCATGTAAGAATTGTTGGATCACTTAATTTAATTAAGTTAAATTAATTAAGTGATCTTGGAATAATTAATTACCACGGGTAATTAATTCAGTTGTTCCGAATTTCAGATTTATCAGTGTCAAGACGACAGCCAGCAGTTGGTATCAGAATTCGGGATTTTTCCAATAAAAGTAAATTTACAGAAGATTGTTGAAAAAGGTACGGACTACACTGGCCAACCATAAGACCCATTGGTAGCATAAGACTTAGGATGATAAGTCTAGGAATTTAATACGAGTCGTATTTAAATTCCTCATGATTATGCTTATGTTCGTATAATGTTATTGCCTAACCGAGCATGTAATCCGGAATCGCATGTAACTTGGTAAAGTCTGTTGGAGACCGAGCAAGTGACAAATATTCCTTGTATCGGACCAGCATTAAGGCATATCAGAAAGTGAAAACCATGTGATAAGTTAATGACAGATAATCATTAAACCTGATAATCACGTAAAGAGAAAGATAGAGTGACGACCAATCATTTCCCTCTGGGTTGATCGCCATAGGTTCGAAAGTCCACCCGCGTGAAGCTTGCTTTTCGCGTTAAAGCGTCCTAGTCTACTTTCGGGATTTGCACCCTGGAAGGTTTGCCGGTAATTTAAGATTAGATGAAGGGAGTTCTAGTTGTGACGTGTGGAGAGTGATTCACGTCATTTGGTAGCTATAATGATCTCCTGTTTGACTTCACTCTACTGTGGTAGTGGACTAGGGTATTTAGTGTTCCATTAGGTTGTGCATTGGATAACCCTATTATATCCCTATTCACACTTATTGCTTTGGTGTACGTGTCGGATAAGGGTGATTCCAGTCAGCCGTACTCAAGCATATCTAGCACTTGTCAACGGGCCTGTCGGTGGAGCCCCCCGTTGCTCAAGTTACCTCGGTCATTATTCACTCTTTAAGCTTGTGTTAACTGTCTGCAGTGTTGATGCTTTCAGTTTAGATATTGTTACTGATTGCAGTGTTGATGCATTCAGAGATGTTAGTGCTGCATTGTGTTTTGCTGCATGAAAATGATTTGAAACCATCGAGTAGCATCATGGATACGCATTCGATGAGTACCACGATGCATACAGATTTGATTATGCATATTGCTTACCGCGTGTATGTTCCGTACTTAGTCATTCGACTAGCTATGCTTGATGCATACAGGTGCAAAGGATCCGGAGGATACCCCTCTCGGCCGCTAGACCACGCAGGTAAAGCGATGCCTTTGGGTTTTGGTGAGGATGAGTGGACATATTTATTTAACTGTTAGTTTGTGATGCATTTCAGTTATTTGCGTATGTTCTGAACTCTTTATCCTCCTGGCATTTTGTCTATCGGCTTGTACTAATTAGCCGAGTCCCGGATGCGGGACATGATTCTTTTTTAATACTGTAAACTCGTGACTTGCAGTCTGTAATAGAAATAGGCCTTGTTTTGCATGTTTTGAGTGACTGACTGTTTTCAATTTTAGCATGCTGAGCTGTGATCAGAGGGGACCAGTTTCCTGAAATCCAGCATACTCTGATAAGTTTAGAAAATGGTAAGCCTGAGCATTGAGCTTACTAAGGGTTAGGCCGTAGAACCCAAGGTAAGTTAGGTATGGCGGTAACATTGCGTCCGGTTGCGGAATCGGGGTGTTACAATGGCACCCATGCTCTTGTCTGCACCAAATAAGAAAATTTGCTGGCTTCAATATTGGCGTTAATCTCACTCAATTTTTGAGAAAATGGTGTTAGTTGCCCTGTTAAACGCCATCTAGACTTACCGTGATAGACAGCAAATCGTTTCTTGGCAACTGAACCAATTTGTTGAATCGATTCCTCGAAATCAACAACCGTCTTGTCGGAGGAAGGACAACACCTCGAATTAAGATTCACTACACTACTCATAGGAAAGCATTTAAAGAAAGCATGTAAAAAAAAAAATAATAAGTGCTTTTGGGTGGTTTATCGATGACCTATATTTCATTGCAAGATAAGGTATTTATACAAGTATTCTAGGGGTGTTACTACCCTACAAAACTGCCCACTACTACCACTAACACTATCACGAAATAACCTTTAAAGGCCTGCTAATCATTACAACAATGATTAGGGGAAAACCGTCCAGAATCATGTGAGTAACTGCTCTAATATGCACCAACGGTTCTTCTTCTATAATTGCTCCTCGGCCCAGCCCCTATTGGGTCGATCAACGGTCCTTCTATGGCCTTAATGGTCCTTTTCCTTATGCTGTCGGCCGTGCCTATTTTCAGCCTAATTCCTCAGCATTGAGTTCCCCTAGACCTTGGTCGTGCTCCATCGGCCCCTCCATTCTCTCGGGCCGACCTGGCGGCCCTTCATGCCGATTCTTAGGCCGATTAGCGTATCAGCCTTACTTTATGGTCGTGGCTCGTAGTAGCCGGGGCCATACTTATATTTCGGGTATTAACAGGTTCGAAGGCGGTTCATGGTTTGATGACTAGCCAAATCGTAAACAAACTGGCATATAGTCAAGCTCAGTTCCAGTTCCAATTTTGTAATGCTCCAAAAATTTTAAATC
>MAYD01547941.1:0-14894 GCA_001909325.1 Ruellia speciosa
GGAGTTTATGAAAATCCATAAACTCTGCATGGAGTCTATGGATTTTCTAAATCCACAGACTTTTTAAAGTCCAAAAAAATCCAGTAGAATCCTAATTGAATAAACCCTCCTAAGTGTGAGTGTATTAGAACAAAAAAATTCTAAATTTGTCCCTATATTCATACACATGTAAAAACTTTACACCAAAGAAATTTGATGTAATGTCCCAGTTTTGGAGGCCCGCACGGTCGAGCTCGCACGGTCCATAAGGACCGCGCGGCGTGGACCGCGCGGATGGGCAGATGGCCCAATGGGCTTTGGCCCATTTTGGATCCGTTTTTACCCTACTTTCTGACCTTGGGCAGTTCATTGTTGCAGTAGCCATTTTCTTGACGTCGCCCTAGACCTCTTCGTTGCTCCCAAGCCTTGATACTCTTTGGTTTCGATCCGCAAACATTAGGAATTTCTAGCCGTTCGGGAGTTGGAGGTGAGTCGTTTTAATCATGCCATTTCAGTTGTTGAAGGTTTAATCCGGGTTATTGTCACGTAATTCGTAGTTCTATTGATCTAGGGTTTTGGACGTCGGTTCGATTCGTGGGTGTAGAAAGAATTTCCGATCCGATCGGTTGTCGAGGTAGGTGAGTAGATTCTTGGCTGTCTTTTCCAGGGATTAAATCCGTGCACTTGGGTGTAAAAGATAGTTTTGATAATTTTAGGGTTTTTGGTGTTCTTCGGACGAAACGGATAGATCGGGACGTTGGTGGGCGTTTCGAGGCTTCCAAGCAGTTGAATATCGTCACTGTAAAATCAGGCAAGGGTTTACGATGTTTCTCGTTACTTAGAATCTGGTTCTGTATTGGTGTCGATAGGCAGTTCACGCTGCCCGATCACGCGCGGTCCCGTAGGACCGCGCAATAAGGACCGCGCGGTCTGTCAAACCTCGTGCAGTTGAGCTTCCGCGGTCGATACTGACTGTGGGGCAAGGACCGCGGGGTCCCGTGTTCTGTTATGCTTGTTCTGACTTTCCCAGTGTTCATTTCCCTGATGGTTTCTGCTTCTCGGATACTGATTGTTATGACATGTATTGGATTATATGAACTTAGGGAAGCTGTTAGGGAATGCGCAAGTTACATTAGAGACTTGTTGAATGTTTAATCTAAGTTGTGGAATCTATTATTATGCCTTAGTGTCTAAAGGTTTGTAAGACTTGGCATGCTAACCTAGACGTGGTAATCATCGAGGATTGGAGACTGGATAATACATACTTGGTATTGATTGTACATGATTATGCATGATGCTGAGTGATGAGTTTTGTGCCATTATGTGGCTGTGGCGAGCTTCCTATGACTATGACATACGAGCCTTAGATGTTTTGACGCTATGACTGGTATGAGAACATAGAGGCATAGTCCGTTGGATTCTGTTTAATGTATGCGTGGAATCTCCTATCGGTTGCATGATGACATTATTGATATGTGAGCCTGTTTATGGCGGAGGCGAGATGATTGGTGATATTTATGCCTGGCCGAGGGCGTGGCATGGCCGTACTCGGCACTAGATAGGTAGTTGCCGGCATATACATATTTAGTTCTGCATTGCATATAGGGTAGATAGGTGTATGCTAGGCCATGCATCATGTGCATTCATGTATGTCTTATGTGGTTGAAGCACCGGTATGTGACGGTGTGATGTCTATACTTATTCGCCTTTACTATCGTTATTTTATCTGCTTTATTCAGTATTCCCTGTTCTCCCGGCATTCGTTACCCTTGCTCAGTACATTGTACTGACTCCCTTCGCTTTCTGTTTTATAGATCCTCCTGGAGACGCAGCTGCACGATAGGGGTACTGGGGTGAGAGAGTGGACCTAGTCTAGGATACATATTATATGTTTTGATTTGTGTTGATGATTGTGGTCAATACTATTGGGTACTGTTATGGCCGGTTTGGCTGCGATAGGGATGATGCCTGGATATGACGTTTGATTGCACATTGTTGGTTTATTGCACATCTTGGCACTGTTGGTGTTTGTTCCTTACTTCGTATGTTCCGCAGGCAAGACTTTAAGGTTGTCACTGAATTTGTTATTTGGTTATGTGTTTGTGTTTGCCAACCTTGTATCGATGACTCTAAACTAATTGACCACTAGTTTAGATGATTCGATACGGCAGTAACGGCTTCGAAATTGTTTGAAATTTTGGGTCGTTAGATTTGAATCCATAATCTTTAAATTATAAGTCTAATTTCAAACCACTATACCATCACTTAATTTATGTTATAAAGTTAATATATACAATTTATATTGTGAGCTGATAAACGTCGACCCCCATTTACCAACGTCGACCCCCCTAATTACCAAAATGCCCTTTTTACTTTTAAATTCAAATTTGAATTTCTTTCTTCATTCTTCAACCTCTCAATCAATACTAAATTCACTCTAAATTTTTTCATTTTAAAGAAGAAAAACATGTCGCAACGAGGTCCAAGACGAAAAAAATGCGCCATAACAATACAAATACACAAAATAATCGTCGAAATGTGTAAAAAAAGGGACAAAAATCGCGAAAACGGACGCCACGGGGCGCACGTCAGATCGCGCCCCGCCGGGCGCGATCTGAACATGCACCAACCCGTGCGGGTTGGCGCATGCGCCCCATACTGCCGACGGGGCGCATGCGATCCATAACGGAGACGGGGCGCATGCGCCCCATACGGTCGATGGGGCGCATGCGCCCGACCATGCGGTCGGCTCATACGCCCCATACTGGCTACGAGACGCATGCGCCCCATAACGGCGACGGGGCGCATGCGCCCCATACCGTCGATGGGGCACATGCGCCCGACCATACGGTTGGGCGCATGCGCCCCATACTGCCGACGGGGGCGCATGCACCCATAACAGCTGCGGGGTGCATGCGCCCCTTACCGTCGATGGAGCGCATGCACACGACCATACGGTTAGGCGCATGCGCCCCGTCTGTTCTTGTTGTCTCGTTTTCTGTGCAATTTGGAGTGGATTTTTACCTCTTTTTCGGATAATTCTTCGTTATTTGACATCTTCCCGCTTCCGTGATCGAAATCTAAATAATTTTTATTAAATTTGATGATTTTTTTATAGATTAAAAGTAGATATGATGTTGGTTTTCGTAGAGAGAATTTATAGGAGATTATTAAGTTTTTTTAATGATAGGGGCAAAATTGTCCATAAGGGGGTCGACGTTAGTAAAAGGGGGTCGACGTTTATTACAACCCTTTATATTTGGCATACATACTACAGTATCCATCATTTATTAGTTTTATTAAAGCGTATTACTATTAATAAAAAAAATGGGAAGGAGTATCAAACTGTGCAAATTCAATATGGGCCATATTAAATTTGCACAATAACTTAACGAAATGAAACATGCTAGATTGCAGGAGCAGGACCATCTTTGGTCCAACAGCTATTAATTTTCTTGAGAAGTAGAGTATTACGGAATTTTTTTTAATAATAAACATGTGAAATTATACACTACTTTCTGAATTTAGTGGTTCTAAAGTGATCATTGTGTGCGATAATATAATAATTTAATGTGCTAAAGTGATCACATGATCATAAAATTTCTATAAATAATCACAACTGAAAATAATTTAAAATAACCAATCTTTTTTAATTATTTGGGACAGAGGTATTAATTTATCAAACCTTTTTTTTATTAGGTATAAGGAAGCATTGAAGCAATGGTGTCAACATACGTGCAGTCAGATTCAAACGTGACCTTCCATACACCACAAAACTATCGCCTACAATTTCATAAATTAAAGTAAAAACGTGAAATCGGTGAGGTTTCTAAACACTATAAATAAACGCGCAGCTCCTCATTCGCTTCACGTTTCCGACGGAAAGCGCCGATAGCCTTTCTTCTTCTCCTCCTCTTCTCTGCCTCTGCGCCGCCCAGAATTCACTCAATTCTCTTCATCTTTCAAATTCCCTTTCTTTTTCCCTTCCTTGCACAAATCCTCTCGATTTTCCGCCATTCACACTCCTAATTTGGGGGGAATTCCCAATTGATGTGTTAGGGTTTCTGCTCCCGGCGTTCTGGATTCTTGATTTTGGTACCGACCGGCCGCTGTATAGGTTCGGAAGACGCATGAGTAGGTTTGTGAAGCTGGATACTTCCAATTCCAACCATTTAATCACGTCGATCCTCCGTTACTCCAAATCGAATACCTTTTTGCTCTTCCTGTTGCTGTTAAGATCAATTGTCATTAATCCTTTAAATTTTAGTAATTTTTTCGAGTGTTGAATTATGGAGTCCATGGGAAAGAAGAACAATAGCCATTTGCAACGAGGTTTGTGTCGGTTTTTTGTTCTCTGGTATTTCTTTTTAACTGATTATTTAGTTGTTTAGATTTGTTTACTTTTATTCTTCTTTCATTTCTGTTTGATTATGCTAGTTTGTTCGGTTTCCTTGAACGCCATAGCTCTTTAATTTTTTGCTTCGAACTGTTCATCTTTTCCTTGATGGAGGATAATTTGTAAGAGAGCTGTTTATACTTACTTTATGTTCCTTTCTTCCAGGAAATAAAATTATTAAAGCAAAAGAAAGGGGATCGTTTTTGTAGATTTTTTTATTCGTGATGTGGAGTTGGTACACTTTTTCTGTCAAGAAACAGTGATCATAATCTCTATCATTGGTTTGTTGTTAATTTAAGTATTTTTTATTTTTGCCTAAATCTTGAAAGCTGACAACTCTGTGTAGGGTATAAAAATGAATAGATTGGAGTACGAATAAATCAAGTTAATAATTGAGTTAAGTTTTCCTTTTCCCTATGATGTAGTTCATGTGTCCGTGTGAAAAGTCGGTCTCACTAATTTCTTTGGACTAGCTCATGATGGATTCTCATCAGTTGGTTAAATGTTTGATGCATTCTTCTATATCGAGATTCTTTTTGCTTTTGGAAGTGAAGCTTTAATCACTACTACTAATTTTTTGGTGTGTGATGCAATTACACTTATTTTGCTTTCATGTTAGTTGAAACACAACATTTATGTTTTGAGTATGTTTAATCTATTGCAGCTCACTGCTATTCTACCTTCGGGACAGCAGCAAAAACACCCTCCGTGATTGTTATAGGTGCTGGTATGTCTGGGGTTGCTGCTGCACGAGCTCTTCATGATGCCTCATTTCAGGTATATATTTGAATTGTTTGGTTTCAGCATGCGTGTTTTAAGGAGTTCGGTCCTGAATAAAGTGATATTGATTGCAGGTGGTTGTGTTGGAGTCACGAGATAGAATTGGCGGTCGAGTACATACTGATTATTCGTTTGGTTTCCCTTTAGACTTGGGGGCATCATGGTAATTAACTTTTGTTCTGCAAAGAAATACTCTTTCTTTAGTGGTGTTATGATATTATACTGCTAAGTGTTATCTGAAATGAATATATGATTTGATCAGGTTGCATGGTGTTTGCAAGGAAAATCCTTTGTCAGCTGTCATTAGTAGACTGGGACTACCGCTTTATCGAACTAGTGAAGAGAACTCTGTTTTGTATGACCATGATTTAGAAAGGTATTGCCTTATGAATTCTCTTTGATTTAACAGACTTACAGGTGTGCTGTAATTGGTAGCTAATATGTTATTTTTCAGTTTTGCCCTTTTTGATGTGGATGGAGATCAAGTTCCTCAAGATTTGGTTTCAAAGGTTGGCAAGACATTTGAGTGCATCTTGAAAGAGGCAAGCTATTCTCCCCTCTGGATACTCTTCCTCTTTCAAAATATAATATTAATGATGGGATAATTTATTCTGTGCATTTCCCAATACACGTAGCTATTTTTCCTTGTTTTGTTTTAAAAAGCCACGTAGCTATTTGTTGTTGTTGGTTGTACTGTCTCTGATTTTGTATTGCTTAATTTGCTGCAGACTGAAAGGATTAGGCGTGAATCCAATGTGGACATGTCCGTACAGCATGCCATCTCAATTGTTTTAGAGAGAAGCCCAGAATTAAGGTTTATATGTTTACCGGCTTTTGTAACTTAATTATTGATTTTGTTATACATGTCTGATAAATATAGAGACAATTTTCTCTCTAGGTTGGAGGGGCTTAGCCATAAGGTTATGCAGTGGTACCTATGCAGAATGGAAGGCTGGTTTGCGGCAGATGCTGATACCATATCTCTGAATAGCTGGGACAAGGTCATTTGTCCTTTCTCAAACATTACAAATACATTCGCCCTAGTTTATTTATTCTTTTAGATTAGATAGATAGATATAGATTCAGCACAGAGTACATGGAATGGGTGCATCTCGTATCCACTTTGTAATGAACTTAAAACATTTTCTTGAAAATACATTTTTAAAAAAGTTCACAATCAATTTTGTAATAAATAATTGTAACAGATATCTCATTTCTCAAGAAAAAGAAAAAGGACTCGACTGATATCTCATTATTTAAAAAAAGCTACCTAAACCTTAAGGTGGAAATGGTGAACCAAGGGTAAGAGAGACAAAAATGAAATGATGTTACTTAAAAAATGGTTTGTCTTGCGCTTGGGCCAATGCATGGCACTAGAGTGGGCTAGACTAGTGCAACTTGCCATTTCGCTATTCTGCATAGTATGGATTTCTAAATGTTGTTTATGTTCATGAAAAATACTCAAGACAACTAATGTAATCTAGAAAAGGTTTGCTATCTTATCTGCCTTATAACTGGAATGACCATGGACAATGTTTAGTATGCGACCATTAATTTGCTATATATAAATGATAGATAATTATGCTTGGGTTGTGATATTTTGTATTTTTTCGGTTTAACAGGAAGTGTTGCTTCCAGGAGGGCATGGACTCATGGTCCGTGGATATCGCTCTGTAATCAATACTCTTGCTAAAGGTCTTGACATCCGCTTGGGCCATAGGTAAACACAGGATTTAATTATCCTCGAGTATAATGCTGTCTAATGTGCAATTTATTTCTAAACCTGCTTTCTTTGTGTATGAACCTTTTAGAGTGACAAAAATAGTTAGACATCATAATGGAGTAAAGGTAACGGTAGACGACGGAAGAACATTTAAAGCAGATGCTGCTGTCATTACTATTCCTCTTGGTGTGCTCAAAACAAATAGGGTCAAATTTGAGCCAAGATTACCTGGGTGGAAGGAAGAAGCAATTAATGAACTTGGAATAGGGATCGAGAACAAGATTATATTGCGCTTTGACAACATTTTTTGGCCAAACGTAGAGTTCTTGGGAGTTGTTGCCAGTACTACTTATGAATGCAGTTATTTCCTTAATTTGCACAAGGCGACAGGTCATCCAGTCCTTGTTTACATGCCCGCTGGACAACTTGCTCGTAACATTGAGAAAATGTCTGATGAGGATGCTGCAAATTTTGCTTTTGAACAACTTAAAAGGATCCTTCCAAATGCTTCTGAACCGGTATCTGTTGACTATCTTTTCTTGTGTAGTTTGTTATTTGTTTGCATGCATTTCCCATCAAATGATTAAGATGTATGGATGAGGTTGAGTACAGGGTTTGTCGTATCATAGGAACATATGCTCCAAAATAAGCTGTTCCATCGTCTCTGAGAGGACTGTTTATCTCCAGAGAAATGGTGCGACAATTGGCTGGAGGCATAAATTATTTCATCACCTTTTGTTGTATTCTCATACACTTCCCCCCAAAATTGTGTTGATATTTCTCTTAAATTATGATCGCTGTTAACATTGCTTGGTGGGAGTTTTTGCTATTTGGTCCTCTACTGTACTTTTTTCAAGTTTTATTAATTCTTCTTCCATTATTCGTGCAGATCCAGTACCTTGTTTCACATTGGGGCACTGATGAAAACACGCTGGGATCCTACAGTTATGATAGAGTAGGGAAACCCCATGATCTGTACGAAAGGCTTAGAATACCACTTGACAACCTATTTTTTGCTGGGGAAGCTACAAGTGTGGACTACCCTGGGTCAGTTCATGGTGCATACTCGTCTGGTTTAATGGCTGCTGAGGACTGCAGGATGCGCGTCTTGGAGCGGTATGGGGAGTTGGATCTCTTCCAGCCTGTCATGGGTGAGGAAGTTCCAATTGCAGTGCCATTATTGATCTCTCGTATGTAAGTATGTAACTATGGGCATCTATGTAGTTAGCACTCAGTTTATTGACACAGCTGATTGCTTGGGGGAACAATTGTGGAAACTAAATGATTTCCCAACTGTGAATGATCGAAGCATCAATTGTAGTTGATACCTTGATGCTTGATGCTTGCCAATAAGGAACACTATTTTCTTGTTTTTTTCAAACACTGTTCCATCATAGCCTGATAAAGGATGCCTTTAGACTATTTCTTGCTGCTCACACTGGACATCCCATTTCTGTGCTTCTTTGCTTATAAGATGTGCTTGTGGATTGTGGCTTTACTCCTGCATCCCTTATATTCTTTCTTTATTGTTTGGGCTGTTTTGAATTAAGTACTATTTTTATTATATTTAGTAATTTTTTTCTCCTTTTTTTAAAAAAAAAAAAAAAATACTCTAATTTCTCTTTTTGCATTCCACAGTAAAATATTTTATTTTTCTATCTTTACTAAATTCCATGTCATTACAGATGTGGCACCCACAATGGAAGGGAGGAAGTATTTGTTTTGTACTAGTTATAAGATTAATCCCATGGCTTTGCAACATTTTGATTAACTAATAACTTTTCACTTATTTGATGTTACATAAAATAATTACAAATATAAATGTGTTATGAAGTAAAAAATGTGTGGCTTCACCATTATCGAAGAGAAGAAGTTTATCACCTTAATTAATGAGACTTATCACCTTATCACTTCATCTTAAGCCAAAAAGGTCAAACCGGGGGCCTTTAAAGTTTACATTACTTTTTTAAGAGGATGTATTCACTTTTATTTTTGCATTACTTATCCTCTACTTTGTTTTGTCTCTATGTTTTCTTTCACTTATTTTGTAACAACCCGATTCCCATAATCGAACAATGTTACCGCCACACCTAACTTACCGTGAATTCTACTGTAACGTCTCATGTCGCACGGTGGGTGCGCTACGCCGTATTGACTAACCTAGACTCTTGGCCAGGTAATCTAGGCTCGCCAATACAAGGCAGGTAAAATAAAATCACATTGACACGTAAGCACATAAGGTTTCCAATTATGACATTAGGTGAATTCAGTTAGGGAAAACAATAACAGATAGATCGTACTGAAATCACATAGTCACATACAGTCAACGGAAGCGTAAGTCATACAACGCGAGTACTACGGTTCTCTAGACTCTAAGGCATCGGGGCATTACATCTACGCCTAATCCTTAGTAAGCTCGGTGCTCAGGCTAAACCAAATTCCCTAATCCTATCAGAGTATGCTGGATTTCAGGAAGCTTGTCCCTTCTGATCACAGCTCACCGTATTAAAACTTGAAAAACAATCAGTCACCCAAGTCGTGCAAAAGAAATTCTATAATATATTACAGGCAAAGCATATCAAAAAAATATCCCACGTCCGGGATTCGGCTGCTTAATACAAGCCGATAAACAAAACAACATTTATGAGGCGTAAAGTTAAGAACATAATAAATAACTGGAATGTAAACCACATAAAGCAGTTAAATTACTATGTTCGCTCAGCCTCATCTAAACCCCTGAGGGCGTAACCTCACCCTGCACGCTCGCCAGGCGGGATATAGTCCCTCCGGCCTTCAGTATCTGCACCATGCAAAAGCACCGTTAGTTGAAAACGACTAAGTAAGGATCACACACAATGCAATGCATACCATGCATATGAAGATGTATAATGAGCCACGTTAAGAACGTCTCGGATACGTTTACTTAACGGGTTTCAAAACCATTTCATGTCATGCACATCCCTAGTACATATTTGAAATTCATGCAATTTAAAAAAATGCATTATCAACCCATTTTGACTTCAAAACTCGACGTGCCTATAATAACCTAACCCGTCATGTATTTTCCATAACACATGATCGCAACCATGCTGTGAATGCATTTCCATATGCCACAACATAAATCCTCATGCAAATGAATACGTGATAAAGACCCAACCGCTCAATGCATTTTCCATAACGCATTGATACTCAATGAACCCCCGATGCATTTTCCATAATGCAGTGATACCCATGCATTTTCCATAATGCAATGATACCGATTAAACCCCCCGTGCATATTTCATTATGCAATTAAATACCTGGACCTCCCCATCATGAATGCACACCTGGCCAGACAAGATAAAGTACATACCATGCAGATAACAAATGTCAGCTAAAACGTATACAGAATCCTAGAGTAAGGTAACCAAGTCGTGCTCAACAGCAGGGACCACCTCCTACCTACCGTCGAACATAGGGTTATGCAGAGGTGTAGGCGGGAAGGAATCACCCAATTCAACACCGTACACCAAAGCATGGAAAGATAAGCGCTGCAAGGAGTCATTATAGCCTTGGGAACTGGGTCACTCCGCCAGTCACCAGCTAGACTCCCCAGAGGCTGGAGATTGGATAGTTCCAAATGCGGCATCAAGTGTAGTACCCCCCACAGTACACGCTTACCATCCTATCCAACCCCTCATTACTGATCTCAAATTACCGGTAAACCTCATCAATGTAGCTAGCCTCGTGAGTAAAACAGGGAAAACCGAAAGTCGAAACTTCTGGGTTGGTGGAATTTAGAAATCCTATGGCGATCAACCCACATGAAGATATTGAGGGTCACCACTCTAGTCATCTTTACGTGATTATCCAGTTTAATGCAATGCATCAATTTTATTTATCGTCAACTGTTTCCACTTTTTGAATAGCCTTTATTCAGCTCGAGACAAGGGATAGATACCACTTGTTCGATTACTGATAGGCTTTACCGTATTTCATACAACACCAATTTGCAGAATGAAATCCTTGAATACATGTGATCCACATAAGCACATTCAATCACACAATCACATAATAATTCAATTAGCCTAATTTAATTGAAATAGTAAGCCATTCTATGAATTTAATTAATTTTATCAAATTCTAGAATATAATTGTATAACATTTAATTCACATACAACAATTCAATTAAATAAATTAATTGAATATAAATATATACATGACCATTCAAATAAAATAATTTATTCAAATAATATTCCAAATCCATGAATTTAATTATCTATGTTAAATAAATTCATAAGTATAAAAGCATAGCTTCTATTTTATAAAAAGGGATTCAATTAAATAATGATTTAATTGAAATAATATAACCACCCTATGAATTTAATTAAACTTATTAAATTCAAGAATATAAATGCCTAGCATTTGATTCTCATAAAAGAATTCAACTAAAGGATTTAATTGAATATTAACCATTCATGCATTTAAAATTTAATAAAATAAATTAATCAAATGAAGAATAATAAAACCAGTAAGAACATATAATTCCTAAGCCTAAAATAAAATATTCTAGGGTTTAAAGTTTCACATTTGGAACTTATGGGTGCCCGGTATATGTCCTTACTTTTATTTACAGTCTTCTGAATCTTCAACCGAAATCCGAATCCCACTGTCCAAACTGATCGGCAAAACCTTAAAGCAGAACAAACTGACATTAATTATTCTGAATCAATTATCCGACTCAAAATGTCCTTAATTTAATTATTTATCCTAACAATTAAATTAAAATAATAATCTAAGTCGGTTGCTATTTCTTTTCGTTTGACTGCTCAGATGTTTTAAGTGTAGTATATGCAAACAAGAACACTTGTCCAGATCTCTTATCATCGCATGAAACATTTAATTAATTAATTAAATTAATTAAACACCTCAATTATCCTTAATCACAATTAATTAAGGTAATTAGGATTATTTAAGTCCTTAACCAAGCCCACTGCCAAAAGCCCAATCCGTCTGAATTCTGAAACCAGCTCAAACCAACAATTAATTATTTATCTCAAGCCCAAAACACAAGCCCCAAGCCCATTGCCTTTGAACCAATTAAATTATTTATGGGCCAAAGCCCACTCCCCATTCCGATCTCAATTCAACAGCTTGATGGGCCAACCTTCAGGCCAAGGCCCATCACCAATTAGTCGAAGCCCAACCGCATTATGAATTTAATTTCCAGCCCAACTGATTAATCAATCCAACCCGTTACCCAATTAAATCCCCATGGCGCAATCTCATTAACAGTCCAATACCCCTCAACCAAACACCAAAACAGATCAAACACAAGCAATTGACAAGAACCGGATGAAGATTAACAGGAAGAATAGGCTGGGAAGAACACAGCACACACTGCCAATTCTAGGACCGAAACCAAACTGACAATCGATCGAACGGAGCCTCAGATCTGTCTAGATCTTACATCATCGGCTCAATCCCAACATTTTCAAGTCCCGGTGAACGTCTCCTAACCCAATCCATTTGAATCGGGGGAAACGAAATAAAAAGGGAATCGGAAATGTCTTCAACCACAACCGAACCAACACCCGACTGGAACAACAACAACACTGACCATTCCTTTTCATCCCATCTCCAACCTCAAAAGAGGGGAAACAAGATCTTCGAAGGACAACGACACCCACTGGAGCCGAACACTGGAATCCAACCAGTATCATCCCCGTCTCCGAACCTTAACAAAATTAAGGGGAAACAAGGATATACCGACCCTCAAGCCCTCGGATCTAAAGAAATCCCTCATCGGGCATTCGAACTCATCATCCCAAACACCCCACTGAAACAGCAACTGAAACGGAGAACACAAAACCGAGCCAAAATCCAACTGTAACAGAAAGTAAGAACAAGACAGTACCAGTACCGAACCAAAATCGATTACCCAACACATCCAAACCCTCAGATTCATCAAGAATCATCCTCGGAACCAACATAACAACATCGACTAATCCAAAATCCCCAAATCGCAAAATCGAGGGTTTATAGGATTTTACCTTCAATCTCGGCCGGAAGCTTCAAGATCCAAATCCAGCACCAATAATTGAATCGGGGTAAGGGGATAGCTATTTATATAGCCTTCCTACCCTTAGCCCTAAATCCGCGACCTCCAAATCCAAAAATCGCGACTAAACCCTCAAAATCACGACCCTCGGCATCCCGCTCAACTCGCGGTTTCACGCGCGAGAGTAGTCGAAAATTTCAATATGGGATCGAGAAATATCACGACCACAGACCCCAAATTCACGACCATAGAAGAGGAAATGGAAGAAGAAAGGAAGAAATCGCGACTTCTGCTTCTGGTTTTTGATTTCAGCCTTCTTCCTCCGTTCTTAATTAAATCAAGAAGGGAAAAATCACCAATTGACCCCAACCTATTTTCTTTTAATGCAATCCAGTCCAAAACTCTTTCCCTCTTCCATTACAGCCCCCAAGACTTTCTGTCTTTCTAATTTCGGCCTCAACAGTTTCTGAATCTCTTAATTTGGCCCTAAAAGTTTCAAAAATTCCATTTTGGCCCCAAATCCTTTATTATTCTCTTTTTCCACCCAAAATAAATAAATAATAATTATTTATTTATTTTCTTAATTAACATCGGGTGTTACATATTTTCTCCCCAATCTACATCTATATATATATATATATATATATAATACTCTTTTATATATTATTTCACAAAATGACATTTTTTTTGTGTATGCTTAAATTAATTAAAAATGTATATATACCCTCTGCTTTTTTTTCCTAAACTCTTGATACATTATATTATTTTTAAAACTTCCGTGCCCAATCGGGCAATTCAAACGTCTCATTTAAAAATATTTGTGGAAGAATTATTTTGATTTTATTTACTGCTACTATTGAATTAGAATAATTAAGTTTCCAACTTAAAATGAATTAATCTAATAATTAAAATTATTGTATTTGTTTAGAAAATGGAAATTAAATCATTAATTTGGATTCTATTTTTATGGGAAATTAGGTTGCATTAATGATTTTTTGTCCAGCATTGTTGGACTAATCTAGAGCCATTAGATTAATATCAACGACGGTTATGAGCCCTTTTGTTGACAGAGTGTAAAGGTATTTTTAAGTCTTCTTTGTTATACACCAATACCTTATTGTATTATGCAAATATCTTTGTTAACAACAAAATGTACATAATACTATGAAGTATTTTGACAAAGGGGTGGGTGGATATCTACAAAAGGTCCATCAGACCATCCTCACTACTATTTTATTTATAATATTCAAATATACTTAATCAATTATATTTGAATATTCTTTTTAAATGAAAGCCACGAGGCAAAAACATCATCAGATACAATTGTCTTGTCCATGAAGGGTAGATTAAAAGGTTCACAATGGAATGTCTACCAGGACAACGAAGGAACTTTCTTGATTTCAATGCTCTCATCTGCACTTGGTGTTATCGGTTTTTCTTTCTTAAGGCAGGAGCCAATTAAAAAACACACTCCATGGCACAAATTTCAATCAATTCACTCCTATTTTCTCACATAACCACAAAAAGGAATGGATGCACAAATAATGGAGTGGTCAAAATAAAGCCACCACTAAAGAAAACCAATGCGAGAAGCTCATTGTGGAGATTACCACCTTTTCATTACAAAGGAAAGGGATGGATGATGCCGGGAATGAGTGGGGGCTACACATGATATGAAACAATTCAGGTAAGGAAGAGCTATTAGCAGATAGATTAGGGGAAATGACAGAAAAAGAGCGGAAATCGGCCAGGGGTTGACAGAATATGACAATTTAAGGTTGTATGAATGACTGTTCAAGCATGGGGCATCTTCGAATGTGGAATTGGATTTGATTCCAATATATTAGACAATTTATGGATTGTCTTTATTTATGGGATTGTCTTTGCCTATAAATAAGGGATTTAGACGGATTTTTCATTTCATCATCTTCATCTTCTATTCTGCCAAAAATACTCTCAAGTCCGAAATTGAAATC
>MAYD01548001.1:0-13745 GCA_001909325.1 Ruellia speciosa
TTTCCACAATGTGAAATTATTCTATGTGCCTATGTGAGTGCATCATTGCATGTTAAATTACGAATGTGGAAACTCCGGTTTCCTATTTGAAATTTATGGGAACTTCGGTTTCTTAAATTAAATATTTGGGAATTTTGAATCCTTAAATTAAATAAATGGGAACTACGGTTTCCAAATTTAAATATCTGGAAATTTCGATTTCCTAAATTAAATTTCTGGGAACTTCGATTTCCTATTTGAAATACCGTCTTACTCCCGAGGGTAGCTCCCTTGACGAGGTTTATCGGTGATTCAAAGATAGTCAAATACGGGGCAGAGTGGGCCATTCCGGGCAGTGGTTTGGACTAAAACCCAACTCTGCTGCGAAGCCGCCCTTCTAAATTAATTACGAGGTGGAGCGGGCCATCCCTAGCATGGGTTTGGATAAAACCCGACTCTCACCACGAAGACACCCTCATACTACCAATAAATTCATGGAAATTACCAATGTGCTGCATAAAGTTTTCAAATCATACATCGAGCATGACATTTTCTCATGTTTAAAATTTCATAAATAGGTGAAGGGTACGTATGTAGGTGTCCTGAACTGAATCTTGCATTCATGCTTAACTTGCTATATGTGTGAATGTCCTTACTTAGTCTCGCGACTAATGATGCTAATGTTGCATCTCAGGTGGGACATCTGGCTGCGAGGGAACACCTCCAGCAAAATAGGGGAATGAGTTACCACTCATGGGTTTATGTGAGGTCGAGCGAACATTATTACTTGTTATCGTGCTAACATGAAGTTTTTGGATGCTGGGTTTAAATTATCGCATTTTAATTTCCTCGAACCTCGAATGTATTTTGTTAACCGGCTTGTATTAAGTGGCCGGGTCCCGGTGTGGGACACTTTTGGTATCAGACAATGTAAAACTATTCCGCACTTTATTTTAAATTTTATGTGTTTTATTCTTAGTTGTTAGGAGAGCCGTGATCCGAGGGAACACGTTTCCTGGAGTCCAGCGTACTCTGATTGGATAGATAATTTAAATTAGCCTTAACGTTCCGACTTACGAAGGGTTAGGATAGAATTCCGGAGTAAGTTGGGCGTGGCAGTAACATCTCCGACTATGGAAAATCGGGGTGTTACAAGTTGGTATCAGAGCGTATATGCTCTATACTAAGAATAAAATTTAGAAATCCAATGTGTTATGTGAATAAAACCTGGTCTAGACCTAAGATGAGTGAGGGGTTTTGGGTTCTTCTTTTGTTGGCTGATGTGCATTTAAGTTGGTGTCGCTGTGGTACTGGCCCTTCCACATGGCATGTAAAAATTGGGTTGTTGGCACTAACGATTACGCCGTTGTTTTGTAGATGCCTCCTAGAAGAGCTTATGCCTCTATTAATAGGGAGCTTGTTGCTCCTGAAGTTGAAAACCAAAGGGGCAGTCAAATTGGGCATGCGGATGAATCTGTTAGGAATGTACCTCAAAATGGAAATGGAGCTGCACCTAATGCGCAACCAGAAATACAGGCTGCCCCAACCGGAGACCAATTTGCTCAAATGATGACCCTAATGATGAATCAAATGACCCAAACCCAAACTCTAGTTAACCAAATGATTCAGACTCAGCAAAATCAGAGGGGTGTTGTAAACCCTTTTTAGAAGGTAACCCGTTTCAACCCTCCTTAGTATGTTGGATCAACCAACCCGACCGAGCTTGAAACTTGGTTAGATAGAATGCAAGAGGTATTCCGTGTAACACACTATCCCGAGGACCGCAAAGTTGAAATAGCAGTGTAATACTTGGATGGGGAAGCCCGTAAATGGTGGGTATCAGTCAAGGATGTCATCAACAGTGACGAGAACCTCACATGGAATGGATTTAAAGATGCCTTGAAGAACAGATTCTACCCCGCTCACATGATGAGAAAGAAATATGATGAGTTCAAGGCATGGAAAATGACAAAGGGCATGGCTGTGGATGAGTATCATGCCAAGTTTGTTGAGTTGTTAAGATACTTACCGACGGGAGCTAGGGATGAAGCATTCCTAGCCGATCACTTTGAAACTGGATTGTTACCTCAGCTACGCACCGCTGTAGCGCTTCTGGGTTTAAGGACAGTTCATGAGCTGTATGAAAAGGCAGCAAATCTCTCCCGAGTAACCACTGCTCTACGGACCGAACAGGCCAATACAGACAAAGCCCGGGAGGAAAGTCAAAGGAAAAGACACAAAGGTGTTGTGAATGCCCAGCCATTACAGATAATTAAAGCGGACAACCGGAAGGAACAGTTTGGGAGAAATCAAGGGTAGCGATAGTACAATGATAGTGGGAAAAGAAAAACAGTTCAGACAGAAGGGTTTAGGACCCAGTGTAAAAGTGTGGCAAGTCGCATTGTGGTAAACGATGTGATGGGATGCCCTTTTTGTGCTACAATTGTGGGTAGGAGGGGCACAGTTCCAAGATGTGCACGCAACCAAAGAGGAACCCCGTTCTAACCTTGCAGAATCAGCAGCCGCCGAATGTGAATCAGAACAAGGGGAAACAAGTAGCACAACCGAATCGCACTGGGGGCTGACTAAATGTAATCAGCAGAGCTGAAGCAGAAAATCGTGCAGATGTCATAACCGGTACATTCTAGATCCTTGGCAATTCAGTTTTCATTTTATTCGATTCAGGAGCATTATGTTCTTTCTTGTCTTCTCATATTGCACATGTTTGTGAATGCATGCTTGCTGTAGAAATACGAACTGTAGTAGCCTTACCATCCGGAGAAACCATACCCTGTACTAAGATGCATAAGAATATACCCCTTAAGATTGAGGGAGTAGAGTTCCCAATGGATTTCGTAGATTTCCCACTAACAGATTTCGACATAGTGCTGGGAATGGATTGGTCGACGCGTTACAGGGCACAGATCGACTGTCAGAAACGAAAAATGAAACTGCGGGGACCAAAAGGAGAGAAGGTAGTATACCGCCCATACCCTAAGGAATCGACAATTTCAATGGTTTCGGCAGCAAATTTCAGGTCAATGATCAGAAAGGGATATCCACTCTTTTTGTGTGCTGCATTCGACTTAAATTCAGATCTGACAGATCTTGAGAATCGACCAGTGGTAAATGAGTTTCCGAATGTGTTTCCAGAAGAAATACCCGGGATGCCACCCGTGCGAGAAATCGAGTTCACCATCGACTTAGCACCGGAAACTAAGCCGATTCATAAAGCTCCTTACCAGATGGCACCGACAGAGCTTAAAGAATTATACGAGCAATTAAAGGAATTTCTTGACAAAGGATACATTAGACCAAGTGGTTCACCATGGGGTGCACCAATCCTCTTCGTTAAGAAAAAGGATGGAAGTTTAAGGTCGTGCATCGACTATCGAGAGTTGAATAAGGTAACGATCAAGAATCACTATCCACTCCCAAGGATTGATGACCTATTCGATCAGTTGAGAGGAGCAAGTGTCTTTTCCAAGATTGATTTACGGTCTGGATACCATCATCTAAGGATAACTGATAAGGACATTTTGAGGACAGCTTTTCGCACTCGATATAGACACTTTGAGTTCACAGTAATGCCGTTTGGTCTAACGAACGCGCCAGCTCTCTTCATAGCTTTAATGAATAGAGTATTCAAGGAATACTTGGACAAATTCGTGGCTGTCTTTATCGACGACATCTTGGTATCTCGAAAAACCCTGAGGATCATGTGGAACACTTAAGGGCAATGTTGAGAACCTTAAGAGAAAATCAATTGTATGCAAAGTTATCAAAGTGCGAATTTTGGTTGGATCGCGTGGCCTTCTTAGGACATATTGTGACAAAGGAGGGAGTGTCAGTGGATCCAGCAAAGATTGAGGCAATACAAAGTTGGCCAACCCCTAAGAATGTAACGGATGTTCGATCATTTTTAGGGTTAGCGGAATATTACAGGAGATTCGTTAAAGATTTCTCAAAGCTTACAAAACCCATGACCCAACTAATCAAGAAGGACGTACCCTTCTTCTGGAATGAGGCCTGCGAAAGGGCATTTCAGGAATTAAAGAACAGATTAACCGCAGCCCCAGTGTTAACCTTACCAGTGGATGGAGAAGAGTTCGATATCTTCACGGACGCGTCCAAGAATGGTATCGGTTGTGTGTGATGCAGAATAAGAAAGTGATTGCATATGCATCTCGATAGCTGAAAAAGCATGAGGAGAATTACCCGACTCATGATTTAGAAATGGCGGCCGTAGTCCACGCATTAAAGATTTGGAGACATTATCTCTACGGAGTTATGAGCCGAATCTACATGGACCATAAGAACCTGAAATACATCTTTACCCAAGATAAGTTGAACTTTAGACAAAGAAGATGGATGGAATTAGTAAAGGACTACAATTGTGAAAGTCAGTACCATGAGGGTAAAGCAAATGTGGTTGCAGATGCCTTGAGTAGGAAATCTGAGCACCAGTCAAAAGACTTTGTAGTAAGACTGGAACTCTATGAGGAGTTCCAAAGGATGAACCTCGAAGTGTGGGAGCAAGGGGAAATGGAAACTCAGTTGAACTCCATGACCATAATACCCACACTCTTCGATGAGATTATTCAAAGGCAAGCCGAGGACTCCAAGCTTGCAAAGATTCGAGAAAAGGTCTTGAAAGGTGAAGCAAAGTCAGAATTCAAAATTCACAATGATCGGAGTTTAAGATTCAAAGGCAGGTGGTGTATACCATAATACGAAGAGCTAAAAAGGGCACTCTTCGAAGAAGCACATAACACTCTCTATTCAGTACACCTGGGAGGTGTAAAGATGTATAATGATCTGAAACAAAATTTCTGGTGGCCAGGCATGAAGAAGGACACCGCTGAGTATGTGGCAAAGTGTTTGATATGCCAAAAGATCAAAATTGAACACCGTAAATCAATGGGATTGGTACAACCGTTGAGTATACCCCAAGGGAAATGGGAATCAATATCAATGGATTTTGTAACAGGTCTACCCCGAACTAAGTCAAGAAAGCACTCGATATGGGTAATTGTAGACCGCTTAACCAAAACGGAAGTGTTTATACCAATCAAGGAGACATAGACTTCTGAGAAATTGTCTGAACTATATGTAAGGCATATAGTGACCCATTTTGGTGTGTCAAAGGAAATAATCTCAGACCGAGACAGTTGATAATAGTCTACGGTTTGGAAAAATGTGCAAAAGGCGCTGGGTACAAAGCTCAAAATGAGTACGGCATTCCACACGAATACCGACGGGCAGACTGAAAGGACAATTTAGACACTCGAGGACATGCTTCGTGCATGTATGTTGGATTTCCAAGGGAGTTGGGAGGATCGACTTGGATTAGTTGAATTCTCCTACAATAACAGCTACTATGCAAGTATTAGCATGCTACCTTATGAAACATTGTACGGAAAGAAATGTGCCACTCCGTTGAGTTTGAATGATAAAAGTAAAGGTGTTGTCTTGGGACCACAACACATCCAAGATATGCAGGATCAGGTAAAGCTGATTCAAGCGAAAGTGAAAGCAGCTCAGGACCGCCAGAAAAGTTATGCAGATCTCGCCCGACGAGACATGAAATTTGTTGTAGGCAATCGAGTATTGTTCAAAGTGTCACCCATGAAAGGGGTGAAAAGATTTGGGGTAAGAGGCAAATTGAGTCCAAGGTACATTGGACCCTATGAAATAATAGGGGAAGTTGGAGAAGTGGCTTACCAATTAGCACTTCCAAATGAACTAGGAAGCGTCCACAACGTCTTCCATATTTCTCAATTAAGGAGATACATCTCCGACCCGACCCATGTGTTGGACCCCAAAACAATTGAATTGGATGAAAACCTGATCTATAAAGAATACCCCATTGGAATCATTGATTCGAAAGTGCGTAGTACAAGGAAAAAAGAAGTGAGACTCGTGAGAGTTCAATGGTCTAGACATGGCCAAGAGGAATCCTTTTGGGAACTAGAAACCAAAATGCGATCAAAGTACCCCTAGTTATTCAATGATTAACCTTGTGCTAGTGCAACCCGTAAATGTTGTTCCTTAGGAAATACTTGTGATTCAATGAATTGCTTAAATGAAATGAAATCAATGCTTGTGTGTGCATTCTAAAATATATGCCGCATTGCATACCATGATGCATCACATCTTCTTCGGGAATTTTTTCTTTTTTTTTCAAAAGGGATTATGGAGCCACATAGGCAAAACATCCAGGGCTTGATCCAAGTGAATTTAAAACGTGCATGATTTCAAAATTTGCATAATTTAAGTTAACCAAGAAAGGGTTAACTTTTGGAAAGCCACTCCAGTGGAGTACTTTCCTAAATTAAAGGGGCAAGTAAAAGATACGTCGGGGTAACGTATAATCTTGTCAATGACTTGTGTATGCAAGGATAGGGACTGCAGCCCTGCGTGACAAGCATACATGAGCAATTATGTGCCAAATTGAAATTGAAAGGTTGATCGAAAAATCGATTAACAAGAATAAGGAGGTTAGAGTCGTGTCACCCATAAGAACACATGACTATGAACTCCGAAATTTGAAATTTAATTCCCTTGTGGAATATTCGATGCGTGTTTCGAAATGCCAAATTATGTGGGATGACATACATCCGAAAAGTATGATCTTTCGATTGCTAAATTGAATGTCATCCCTTGGAATAGGGATAAAGTGTGTGTTTACTTGCTTAATTATGCTTGTAGAATTTGTTTGCGAATAGAGACCTTAGGGTTTCAATTAAGACTGAGTAATCCCGAGGACGGGATTAACCCGAGTGGGGGAGATTGTAATACCTCGTATTACTAGACCGGTTTAGAGTTTAATTAATTAATTTAACCGGGCTAAATAATCTCCTAAGTATAAATTTAATCGCCAATTTAATTTCTGGAGAATGATAAAATGAAAATAAATTAAATTAATAAATTATTAAGAGAGGGGCTATATCCAGTAAAATCGATTTGGACTCGGAAAAGTTCAATTAAGTGTAATCGTGATCGAACAGACTAAGAAATAAATATAGCAGAAACAGGCTTAGGCAAATTTAAGAATATAGGCCCGGATCCAATCTTCAAAGCCTTTAGGTGAGGTTTAGGCGAGGTTTTTAAAAACTCGACTAAAGAACAAAACCTCGCCTACACACTCAAAACCTCGATTAATTTAACCCAGTTCCAAACCTCGCCTATGTGATCAATGCTCGACTATTCTTTTCCCCAATAAAAGCTCGCCTATGATTTTCGATGCAATTCCAAACCTCCGTCTCTTGCCATGCATTTCTAGAATGAGCAATTTATCTTTTTCATTTTATTTCTTGAGGATGACTTCATAAAGTTTGTAAACCTAGTATATATACCCCTCTAAACACCCATTTAGGGTGCACGCCTCCATTTCTCTTTGCCTCCATCTTCTTCAACCTCAGAAAACTCTCTCTGCAACCCTTTCTTTCAACTGCAAAATACCAAGCTGTGGGATTTTCTTCTCAAACTCTAGCACCATCATTTTCACGGTTGAGGTATACTTATTTTAAAGTTTCCATCTCTTTATTATTTTGAATATTGCAGTATTTAAATCTCCATTTCTATGTTTTTAAAGCTTAAACCTGTAATAGTGATGTTCTTGGTAGAAAATCATGTTTTGGGTTATTGAGCATGTAATGGGTAGGATAACACATTTCCATGTTTTTGATAAATTTTACATAAATCAAAATGGGCATTTTTGCAAAGAACAGTTTAGTGTTCATTTGACCAAGATGAATTTGGGCAAGAACATGTTGAAGATTTGAATCTGCAAGAGACAAAATGAAATCGTCATGGTACTGTTCACGTTTCAGACTTTAATAAATGCATCGTACGAACCTGCACAGTACTTGTCTTATTCCTTAGTCAATAGGCGAGAACTTAACAGAAATGAGAAATTTCAGGCTTTAGGCGAAGATTTGGTTTTTGAATAAAACCTCGCCTAAGATCAAGAACCTCGACTAAGGAAGGGGAAACCTCGCCTACCCCTTTAAATTGAAATCCTAGACTAAGGCTTGGGACCCACCCTTTTTAAATTCCAAATGCTCCCCTATGTCCTTTATAAGATATAAAACCTCGACTATTCTCCAATCCACCATTCTTCTAAATGTCGCCCAGGTTACTGTTCCTTTCAGTCTACTGGACTTAATTTATTGGACTAAATTAAATTGGGCTTTTGGCCTTAAATTAATTTATTGGACTAAATCAAATCATCTGGGTACTCATTAAATTAATTAAAATTGATCCATGTCAAAATAAATTACCACGAACAATTATTTGTTCAAGTCTTCCAAGACTAATTATTTGGATAATTCCTTAGGCCGTTCCGATCCTTAAGTTCACGACTTAGGAGTTATTGGATTATCCCTTGAAGGTCTTATCAAGACTGTCGATAATGGTAAGGAATCACACAAGGGCAACCATAAGACCCAATTAAATATGAAAGTGCCAATTTTCATTTGGCCGGGTAAATTTAAATTATGCACATCACTAAATTTTATTTATTTATTTTATTTTTGCAAGTTTAAATTTTATTTGCAAGATTGATTGATTGAAAGTTAAATTTTATTTATTTACCTTTTCATGTTTTTAAATTTAATTTCATGGCACTTATTGAATCTATGCAAGTTGAAATTTACTTGCTGCAAAATGTATTATTTTAAATTTTGTAAGTTTATTTCCACAATGTGAAATTATTCTATGTGCCTATGTGTGTGCATCATTGCATGTTAAATTACGAATGTGGAAACTCTGGTTTCCTATTTGAAATTTATGGGAACTTCGGTTTCTTAAATTAAATGTTTGGGAATTTCGAATCCTTAAATTAAATAAATGGGAACTACGGTTTCCTAATTTAAATATCTGGAAATTTTGATTTCCTAAATTAAATTTCTGGGAACTTCGGTTTCCTATTTGAAATACTGTCTTACTCCTGAGGGTAGCTCCGTTGACGAGGTTTACCGGTGATTTAAAGATAGTCAAATACGAGGCAGATCGGGTCATTCCAGGCGGTGGTTTGGACTAAAACCCGACTCTGCTGCGAAGCCGCCCTTCTAAATTAATTACGAGGTGTAGCGGGCCATTCCTGGCATCAGTTTGGATAAAACCCAACTCTCACCACGAAGACACCCTCATACTACCAATAAATTCATGGAAATTACCAATGTGCTGCATAAAGTTTTCAAATCATACATCGAGCATGACATTTTCTCATATTTAAAATTTCATAAATAGGTGAATGGTACGTATGGAGGTGCCCCGAACTGAATCTTGCATTCATGCTTAACTTGCTATATGTGTGAATGTCCTTACTTAGTCTCACGACTAATGATGCTAATGTTGCATCTCAGGTAGGACATCTGGCTGCGAGGGAACACCTCCAGCAAACTAGGGGAATGAGTTACCACTCATGGGTTTATGTGAGGTTGAGCAAACCTTATTACTTGTTATCGTGCTAACATGAAGCTTTTGGATGCAGGGTTTGTAACACCAAGTGTTACTGTACACAATTAAGAAAATAAATAAATATTTAATATTTATTTCAGGTGGAAAAGGAATTAATAAAAGGGTTCGAGGCCAAGATGAAGTTATTCAAAACTTTTGGGGCGGAATTAAGAAACCTAGAAATTGTTGGGGCCAAAAACCGAGTTTCAGAATCATCCGGGGTCGTATTGAAATTCTAAGAAGTGGGAGGACTGGATTTAATATAAGGGAAATGTGGAAGGACTAAATTGAGGTTTCCTTATTCTTGATTTAATCAAATACGGAAACATAGCAAAAATCAAAAGTAGAATGAAGAAACAGAAGCTGATCGTGGTTTTGTTTCTTCCCATCCAGATTTTTGATTTCTTCATCCTCAATCGCGATTATTGGTTTCTGTGGTCGTGATTTTTCTCGATCCCATCTTGAAATTTACGACTTGGCTCGCGAGTGAAATCATTATGGTTGTGGTCGTGATTTTGGGATTTCTGAGGTCGAGATTTTGTGGCCACTGGAGTCGTGATTTTGGTTGGGATGTCGTAATTTCTATGATTTTGGGGTTAAGGGAAGAGGGCTTGGTATAAATAAGCAACCCCCTTCACCTTGGTTCAATTATTGGTGCTAGATTTGGATTATCGCTCTCGGCCGAAGGTAAATCCTAAACCCTAGAATTTTCGATTTAGGGCTTGTGGTTAAATTGATGTTGTTATCGAGTTTCCTATGACGATCCTAGTTGAATCTGAGGTTGGGGGTGTTGGTTGTGCTCGAATTTCCGATCTGTTGTTGTTGGGTTCGTTGGTTCTGTTGTCCGTTCCGTCGTCTGTTTCAGTTTGGTTGAGTGGTGGATGTTTGGTTTTGAATGCCCGATGAAGGTAGATCCGAGGGCTTGAAGCGTTAGGCTTGTGATTTTGTGTTACCCCCAATTACTTTTGGGTTGGAAGCCAAAAATCCAAGTGTTCATTTTGGCTGTCATCGATCGGTTTGTGTTCGGTCTCAGTTTCTGTCGTCTGTCCATTTTAGTTTATGTTTTGGTGATGGTTCGGTGTTTGGATTTTGGTTCTGTGGGTGCTTCAATTTTCTGTGTTCGGTTGCTGTTTGGTTCTCTATCTTCTGTCACTGGGTTGGTCCGTTTTCGGTATTGGTTGTTGTGTGTGGATTTTGGTTCAAGTGCCCAATGAGGGATTCAATAACAGAGGGCTAGAATAATTCTTGTTTCCCCTCTTTTGAGGTTGGAGACGGGATGATGGAAATTGGTCAGTGTTGTTGTTGGTTCAGTTCAGTGTTGGTTCGGTTTTTATTAAGGTTTTCCAATCCCTTTTTAATCTTGTTTCCCCTAGTTCTATGAATCGGGTTGGAGACATACGAATGGGATTGGAAGAATGGGGAATTAAGCCGATGATGTTCACCGATCGAGACCGGTCTGAGGCTATCCCCTTTTGGTCAATTTTGGTGTCGGTTTTGTGATGATGTTTTCTGGGCAAACATTGAATGTTCATCCGTGTTCTTGTTGCCTTCATCTCTGTTCTTGAATGTTGCAACGTTTGATCCGGTTGTGATGTTATTACAAGTGTATTGGGTTGTTAATTGGCATTGGGCCGTTAGTGCAATCGGGCTCCTCGTTTGTGGGCTTCAATAATTAATATAAATTGATTGGGCCGGATTAATTAATTTCTAATGGGATTTGAGTAGTGGGCTTTGGTGCATTTGGCTTGGACTTGTTTCAAAATTCAGACGGACTGGGCTTGGGAGAATTACTAATTGCTAGTTTGGACTTGTTGGCTGATGGACTTTGGCTTAAGGACTTAATTAATCCTAATTAATTACACTAATTGGGATTAAGGAAAACAGAGGCGTTTAATTAATTTAAATCAATTAATTAAATGTTTCCTGCGATGATGAGAGGTCTGGACAAGTGTTCTCGTTTGCAGATACTACACTTGAAACCTCTGAGCAGTCAAATAAAAAGAAATGACAATCGATAAAAATAATAATAATCTACGGGATTATTATTTAAAGTTAATTGTTGGATAAACAATTAAATTAAGGACATTTTGAGTTGAATAATTGATTTAGAAATATTAATGTCAATCTGTTCTGGTTCAAGGTGCTGACGATCAGTTCGAACAGTAGAATTCGGATTTCAATTAAAGAATCAGAAGACTGTAGATAAATGTAAGGATATACACCGGGCACCCATAAATCCCACATGCCTTAGGATAATTTTATTCTAGGCTTAAAATGTTTATCCCTTACCAAGGTTATTATGCATCTAATTGATTTATTTCATTAAGTCCTTAAATGTATGAAAGGTTTATGTGTTGATTCAACGATTATACTATACATCTTAATTTGTTAAATTAAATGCATAAAAGAATAATTATTTAATTAAATTACTTAATTGAATTACTTTATGAATTTAAATGCTATGCATTTATAATGTTGAAATGATTTAATGAATTTAACTAAATTCATAAATGGGTTATTCACTTCAATTAAATTATTTTAATTGAATTGATATGTGTTTAAAGGACGTTATGTGAAACCATGTGTTTTAAATGGTTTATTCAATTTGATTAAATTATTTTAATCATGCAATTTAATTGTTTCAATTAAATTATGTCGTTGTGCATTTTTATTAAATGCAAGTATGATTTTATATTTCAAATACTTGATTATTTGAAATTATATGTTTGAATGCTCCTACGTGATTTATCATGTTATCTACATTCTATGATTTGATTATGGAAATGGATTATGCATGTAAAATGGTAAAGCCTATCAGTGGTCGAGCAAGTGGTCGCTATCCCTTGAGTCGAACTGAACAAGAGGCAATGCAATAAGTGGAAATGAATGGATGATTAATAAAATTTGATGCAATGCATTAAATGAATTAATCACGTAAAGATGGAAATAGAGTGGTAACCCATGAATGATGCTTGCCTGTGGGTTGATCGCCATAGGTTTATGTTTTGCCCACCTCGGAAGTTTACGTTCGGCTATGACAATGCACTACTCATGAGGGTAGCTCCCTTATCGAGGTTTACCAGTAATTTAAGTACAGTAAAGGGGTCGAATGGGATGGTAAGCGTGTTCGGGGGTGAAGCACGTGAGACCGTAGTTGAACCATTCGATCTTTGGCCTCGGGAGAGTCCTAGCTGGTCCGACTGGGTACATCGGGTTGCCAGCCACAATGGCTCTACCCAAGTACTTGGAAAGAGGTTTGAGTGTATGGTTCTGGTACGGGTGATCCTGCCGCGCCTACATTTCAGCCTAAATGCGCATGTGCTGCAGTAGGTCGGTGGACCCTATTGTATGTATGCCACTGGTTACCTTACTCTATAAATGATGATGATGATGATGATGATGATGATGATGATGATGATGATGATGTATGGTTATGCGTTCTGACGTCGCCAAGGTAATGTTTATATGAATGAATGATAATGATGATGAGATACGTGCTGTGTCCGAGTTCTGAATTCTCATGCCTGGCTTGAAATGAATGATTATGGTTTCTATGTGTAAATCACGGGTTTAATATGTCTTGCATTCCTTAATTAATGCATTGGTTTTAAATCATGTTTTCACCTTAAAGCCATGCATTCATGATTTTGAAAGAAAGAAATGTTTTCATATATGCATTGAACGGCATACATGATTTTAAGGATGCATTGACGACATGCATAAGTTTTGAAACCCGTTAAGTCAACGTATCGGAGATGTTCTTAACATGGATTATGATGCATTCTCATATGCATAGCATAGCATGTTGTGTGTTCCTTACTTAGTCGTTTTGACTAACAATGCTAGATGCATCTTGCAGGTGACCAAGGCCGGAGGATATACCTCCTGGCTAATGAGCATACGGGATGAGGTTGAACCTCATGGCTTTAGCGAGGCTTGAGAGAACATAGTTCTTAACTGTTTTGTGTGTTACATTTCAGTTATTTAATTATGTTTTGCCTTTCATGTCTCATAAATATCATTTTGTTTATCGGCTTATATTAAGTAGCCAAATCCCGGACGTGGGATATTCTTTTGCATTTTGACTTTGCAACTGTTTTGCCTGTAATAGAATATAGGTATTGTTTGCGTGACTTGAGTGACTGACTGTTTTCTAAGTTTTAATACGGTGAGCTGTGATCAGTAGGGACACGTTTCCTGAAATCCAGCGTACTCTGATAGGAATAGATGATTTGAATTAGCCTGAGCACCGAGCTTACTGAGGATTAGGCGTAGAATCCGAGGGAAGTTAGGTGTGGCTG
>MAYD01548003.1:0-14907 GCA_001909325.1 Ruellia speciosa
TGTTTGCACACTTTCTTATGATGAATGGTTTGGTTGTATCGCAAGCGTACGAGTCTGAGATAGTATAGCTTTAATTTATCCTCTTTTTACTGGTGATTTTAAGGTCGATCTCAGGGAATGAAGAGTGAATGCTAACTAATTGGCCAATGAAAAGCAAGATTATCAGCCTCAAAGATTCGTAAGGATGGGCTCGCCAAGGCGAGTAGATGGCAACAGACTACGAAAACAGCGAATGCAGAAATTAAAGGTGAGTGCGAAGCATAAAAGTAAAAGAGACTGCGATGCTAGAAAAATGGCGAGTCACTAGATGCAAATGCTGTATGGCAAGTAAGAAGGTGAGTATGCAAAAAACAGATGTAAAAGCAAAGCGGTGCCCAAAGTATTGGCAACGGATTCTGCGAACTGATGGCAAGGATTACCCTTGCCGAGTCTATCCCTGGCTTTCGCCTAAAACTCAATTGCTGGTTTCCCAGTCTGGCAAGGATTCATGATAGTTTATCTTTTCTTGAGATAGGTGATCTCCCGTGTCTAACTGTTTTATTCCAGATTTCTCTGAGAATTACAGTACTTGTTTGCCTGATCCAAGAAAAGTATAAAGCTCTTTTATTATTCCACCAATCAATTGCTAGATTCCTTTCTTTCTACTTTGGGACCACTTTAAGGAAGTTAGCCACTCATATTAAATGCAAAACAAGAAATGAAGAACACGATTTTGATCATCACTGTGCTGATGCAAAAATGATGAACGTCAACTGAATAATGAAAGAAATATTGTGAGCAAGTGAATAATCTCTAACAATTAATTCTTTACAATCTGTTAGCAATATGCAAAAGAGTGCTATGGTTGGGGTTTCCCTCCTAACCAAGATAATCTTATCACAGAGTAGCAAGAATTCAAAGTTGCAGAAAGACAAGCTAGAGCTTCAATGGTGTTCACACTATCTACTTCCCATCTCACAAGTTTCTCCACTCTCCCCAGAACTCACACTCACCATCCCATTCCCTACACCATCACCCCTCTGTCTGTCATTTATTTAATGCAAATTATAGAACTATTTATAGAAAGTGGGTTGCGTGTGGTGGTGATTCTGCACAGCCGTCACTACTGATTTTGGGAAGTCCGAGCCAGTCTCTTCACTGAAGGTGATGATGGCATAGTAGGTGACAGGTCTGCAACGATTGCAGGTGGGGCAGGTATGTCAGGTGCACAGTGGTTCAGAAGTCAAAGAGGCGGGAAAATGCCTCGCCTTCACCTTTTCTGGAATCCTGGAATTCCTACAAAATGAGACATAAAACATTAAAAGGGCTCGCCTCTCACTGAAGCGAGGCGAGCAGTGCTGCGGTCGCCAAAAACGTAAAAAACGCATCGCCCTGCAGCAAAAAAGAATGGGTTGTCGTGGTCTTTCCTAGCGAATTACTATCAACAAATAGGGGTTTTTCGACCCCTATCAACCTCCTCACACTTAGCGTGTTGTTCGTCCTCGAACAATCATGAATTTGTCAAAAAGATTTTAAGTTGTTCTTAGCCGGAGTAAATCTAAGGGAGCGGGTGAACCAAGAACGTGTGTGGGTGCAATCCCTTAGCTTTATGAATTAACTCTAACATATTCAAAAGACTAGGATAGTGCTGTCACCATTGCCAAACAGCCTCTCATTCTTGCCTTGGGGTTTTTCTTTCCTTCTTTTGCCTTGCCTCGGCCGGGTTACCTTATTTTGGCTGTCTCTTATTTGGCCGAGTGCGCTTTTGTTTTTATCAGTTGGGTCACCTTGTTTTGGCTTTTTCCTTCATTTTTTCACACTTTGATTGCTATTTCAACTGGGTTGCCTTATTTTGGCTATCCCTCATTTGGTCAAGTTCCAGTATCTTTTGATTCCTTGGCCGGGTTACCTTATTTTGGCTATCCCTTATTTGGCCACTTGCTTCTTTATCCCCATTCAAGAATTTTTGATCGCTGGTCAAGTAACTTTAGCTATCGTGGTCTTTTGAATAGGTTAGTTCAGTTCTGCCTGGGTTGTGCTCAAGAACCTTCCTTGGTTCGCCTAATATCTATGTTCAACTGACTATGGAACAACTAAAAATCTAGGTGATTAATTCTGTCATGTTAGAGACTTTTTTAGCCAATAGAGGGGCGTGGTAGTTCATTCACTTTTGTCAGACCACAGACAAAGATAAGGCAAGCAACACAGAAACAAAGGCAAAAAGTATTAATAGAAAGCAAGAAATAAAAGAGTTAGACAAAACACAAAATGATTCCATTTCATTTTGATTTGATCAGCAGGTTGAAGAAATGGAAAACAAAAATATTTACAGGCCAGCCTTTCAGCAAGCTGGCCCTTCCCTAGGGCCTTGCCCTGTCAGTATCTGGGGTTTCTTTTATGGCACCCTCGTCAGATTCGGGTGCCATGCCTTTCTCTTTCACACCACCCTCTTCAGACTGGGGTGGTGTTGGGTTCGCCTCGCTCCCATCCTCTTCAGACTGGGATGGAGCAACTGGTTCCTCTGTCACCTCCTCTTCGATCTCCTCCAAGGACAGAATCGTGATGTCCGGTGGCGCCTCTTCATTAGAAAGCACAGGTTGGGGCATATCTTCCACCCTTGACCAGGGTGCATTGAACACAATCCTGTCACCTTCACAATCCTGTCACCTTCGAAGGTGAACAGGGGTGGATGTTGGTTATAGTTATATGAGGGTCAGTAGAGGAGAGGGTACTGGTTCATGGTGCCGGTTCGAGGGACCGGGGTGTCGAAGAAAGCAAGCATGCAACAGATGGGGTAGCTTTCCCCATCATGGAAAGAAAGGGAGATGGGTCAGCCATTTTCAGTAGGTTAGAAAGAAAGGGTTTTGGTGAGAATTTGGGAAGGGAAGCAGGGTTTAAATAGAAGAAGGAAGAAAGAAAGAGATAATGAAGAGGAAGAGAAAGAGAGAGAACTACATGCAATTATGACCTAAGTAACTGTTAAGATCGTGGCTAGTAACGCGAGATTTCCTACATTAAGTTATGGCGGCCTAGAGGCTTTTCTTATTCCTCACTTCATCAGATCTAAGTCATTATTGCAGGCTAGTAAGTGCTAGAGGCAGGAATGTATAGACAGAATTAAATAAGCAAGAATTAAATGCAGGAAATGGAAAGACAGAATTCAAAAGAATATTTACACTGTGTCCTGACATGCAGAGTCTTCGCCTTGTTGGCCAGAGGATGGGGATGGTATTGGCAACGCTCGCCAAGCCTAGAGGTTTGCCAGGAGTTGGTTCATTTTCAAGTTAGTTTCCGCGTTGACTTTTTCTATCGCGGCCATCCTTTCCTGGGTTACCTTGGCAAGCTCCTCCTGGTGTTTCTTGGCCAACTCTTCCAATTTCCTCTTGGCTGTGGCGGCTTGAGTTTGCATTTCCTGGGCCAGTCGCTGAATTTCATCGTGATGAGCCTTGGCTTGGTCGAACATTTGCTTCTGCAAATCCACCATGGTTCTCTTCATCTTTGCCCTTTCTCGACTCCATTTAGCTTCCTTATCCTTGATGATATCATTTGTGGCCTCAAGAGCCTTTTGAATTGCCTCCCCCATCTTAGTCATGGCCGTGTATCTGACATCCCATGTGGCCATCTTTTGCTCAAGGTCAAGTATCCGTTGAGCCATTTCATTTTCTGCTCGCGTTGGGATGGAGGTTGTTTCAGCGGAAGGCTCACCGGCTATGTGACCTGATTCTTGATCTTGTTTTGTTTGGTTTGGCGATTGGTTCAAGTCAGGCTCCCCCAACTACTCTGGCAGCACTTGTTCTTGGCCTTGGTCAGATTTTTGGGCCTCATTTTCTGCTTGCAGGTGGGCCTGTTCCTCTTCTTGGGCCTTCGCCTCTGCCTTTTTTCGTGCTCATTCTGCCTCCTCACGAGCCTTTGCTTCAGCTTCTCTCTGTGCTCTGGCCATTCTTTGCTTCCTTTTCAAAGTGAACCAAAATCGGAGCGTAAGTAACTTCCGCCAATTTACTCTTGCAGCCTCTTTTCTCCTTGTTAACACTTGCCTAATCTGCGCAAATCTTTGGAGAACTTCTCGCTCCTGCCGAGCTCCTTCCTCAATCCTTTGATGGAGAGCATCCAAGTATTCAGTTGTCTCGGCCTCCAACAGTTTAGCGAGTATTTCATTGTTCTTCCTTGGCTTTTCTGCCTCAAAGTTTTGTAGGCGTCGAAGCTCATATCCCAATTCATCAAGAGTGCTTAAATCCATTACAAAGTTGAAGTTCACATACTTGTACTAAGGCGCAAACATCGGCGGGTGCCTTCTCACCAGATCATCAAAGGTCACTGGCCTAAAGATTTGTTCCCAATAGATTGGCATTTTGACTCGCAATTCACCCAATATCTCATCAGGTTGCTCAAAACTCAGAGAGGATTCTTGTCCACTTGACCCTGACGGACTCTCTTCTTCTGACACTTGCTTTTCTTCCCTTGCTGCCTGATCTGGAGCTTGATTGCCTTGGCTTTTCTTTCTGATCAGCTTTTCTCCTTGAGATTCTTCCTCCGATGAAGAAGATAAGCTGATCTGTTGGCCTGGTGGTGGGCATGCAGTAAATGGGTTGGCCTTCAGCGGTGATTTTTGAGGGGTTTGCACTTCTTTTTCAACGTCACCCTCTGGCATGGCCACTTTGACTTTCTTCTCTTGCTTAGCAGCTGGCGGTGCCTCAGGTACGGTTCGCTTTTTAGTTCGCACTTGCCTTTCTAAGGGCAATTTCCCTTTTGCTGCAGGTGCGGCCTTCTTTTTTCCCTTGCCCCGCTGTTCTGCATCTTCTTCTTCCCAACCCATCAGCTCTATCCAGTCTCGGGTGATTTTCAGTGGCACCTGTGGACTCAAAGTTTTCTCCTCTTCGCTCACTTCTACCCCAGCAGCGATGCACATTGCTTGGATTAGCTATGGGTGGCCAAAGGCTTCATTCGCAACTTTGGCTTTTCGCCAGATGTCATAGTAAATGATCCCTGCCAAGTCTACGACCATGTTCCTGGTTATGCAGTATGGTACATAATAATGCACTAACCTTAGCGAAGATAAGTGGGAAGACACAAACAACGAATTGATAACTTCCACTATTGGCTGGAGACCTGGATGCACACAGTTTTTTGGTGAGAGAAACTCTGCTCCTTCCTTGTGCAATGTTGGTGGCAACAACTGCCCACATCAGCTTATCTTTGACTTCATGCGGTTGGTTTTTGGCATAATCCAGGGCTGCGATCACTTTTACTATATCTACTACCCTTTTCATCTTTAGTCCAAGATGGTCTTGAATGGGTCGAGTGTGGAATTCAATCCACATTCCCCTCACAAAGACCTTCCCTTCCTTGGTGGCGAAGAGTAAGTTGGCATATAATTCTCGAATAAGATCCCAAGAGACTTTCTCATTCGAATGGGTGAACAACTTCGTCCATCCTCTTTCAGCTAGCCAATTTGTGAGCTTTGTGTTGGTCATGTCCTCCTCTCGAAATCCCCATTCCACCTAAATGTTTCGATGGCCACTCCAGTGATATCGTTCGGACGCGGAGGCCGTGGCGAACCTGAAGTCGTCGAAATCCTTTCCAGGAGGCGAAGGTCGTTGAACCAGCACAGCATTGTTACCAGTGCCCTTATCTTGCTTGTATTCTTGCCTCTTGGGAATTTGCTTTGGATAGTTTAGGAGTTTCTCCATGGGATCCTGTCTTGCCAAGGGGATAAGGGATAGCTTCTGATGGTGACCATCGGGAGCAATACTCTCAGGTGGGTGCTTTGACGAAGGCATCGCGCCTTGGTCTGGTAGAGATTCCTGGCCTTGATTTCCACTACTAGTTTGCATTGTTGGTCCTTCCTCTGCCACTTCATCAATAACCTCCTCAATGTCTACAAGGCTTGGGCCTGCTTGTAGTGGGGCAGTCTTTTTCGATTCCTCAAGTGCTTGCCTAACTCATGATTCCTCTATGGCGTGCAGATACTGGTCAAATTCTTCTTTATTCATGTACGTCGGGGAACCCACCCTTCGATACAATTTCTGCTTTCTGCTCGCCAGATTCTTTCTTGGATTCTTTCCTTTCGCTTTCTGGGATTGATTCGAATTTCCACCTTCCTTCTCGTGCCCCTTTTCTGTTTCTGGATGCGTGGGGATGTCGGCCCTTGGTGTTTCTTCAGTTGGAGCCACGAGACCTTGCTTTCTTTTGCTTTGAAAAGCTTCATTTTCTTGCGAAGTTAGGTTCTGCGCCTTTTCCTTCCGGATTTCTTCCTCAGACAAACCTCTTACTTGGGCTTTCTGTTTCTGTGATTCTACCAGTGTCCTGGGCTGCCTTGCACTGTTTCCTACAAGATAATATTCTGCACCAGGTGGAACCATTGTTTTCCATAAGTAATCAAGTTTGAGAAAACAGTGCCTCCAAGCAAGAACATGATCTCTTTTCAAAAGTCGCGCGTAGGTTTTTAATTCCCGCCAAGTTAAGGTGGTGTTGGGATTATCCCTCGTGAATTCAACAGTATCAAAATGGAGAATACCTATTGTCCTACCCCTCCAAACGTTTCCTATTTCAAATCGGGGGTCGGGTTTTGGATTGGAGGATAAAGAATCCATTTTTTTCCAGAAATCGGAATTTTTCAACAAGGGTTTTCAGAATTTTCGATGCTCAAAGATACACACAGAGATTAAAAAATGCAAGAGTCTCGAAATGAAACTTGGTTCAAATGAGAGTGGTTACCTTGAAATCGCAAGCTTTGAACGTGTATGAAAGAAATCGTGATAATCATGCTTTGAGTCTTTGAGAAAAACTTCGGATTTTCAGAGAGATGAAAAAGATTTTGAAAGATGGTGTGTAGGAGAAGATTAGGGAAAATCAATCATCCTAGCATTTATAGGGTTCAGAAGATGTGACCTTTGAAAATACATGTGCCTTTTCAATTAAATTAATAAAGAAATTCAAACCGTTTTATCCCGCCTAAACTGTTGGAATAGTGAGGCTTGCCTTGGGGATCTCGCATGGTTTGATTTCGTTTGCCTCTCGTATTGGGACATGGGTTCGCCCTTCTTCTCGCTATTGTGATTTGCCTTCTTCGTTCGCCAATGTCTCTGCTCACACCTTAGTTGCTGACTTCCTTGCCATAGCCCTACCAACAAAATCAAAGCAAAAGAATAAAATAGATAGAAAAGAACATACAAATACGGTTTAGCCCCCGCGAGCATTTTATTTTTGGTGAGTCATTAACTCGACTCCTCAACTGCTCGCTCTTTCAGATTTCACCAAGGTGGATAACTTCCACCTGACTTACTTCGCCTTCTAAGTAATGCTTGAGTCACTGCCCATTTACCACGAATCCAACTGCTTGATTGGGGTCACGGATCTTAATTGCCCCACTTGGATAGACTTCCTCAACAACAAACGGGCCAGACCACCTGGTTTTCAGTTTACCAGGAAAGAGCTTGAGCCGCGAATTGAATAACAGGACCTTCTCGCCTAGTGCAAACTCTTTTGGCTTGATCTTTCTATCATGGATCACCTTTGTCCTTTCCTTATAAATTTTCACATTTTCAAATGCCTTCAAGCGAAAATGCTCTAATTCAACCAGGTCAGAAGCTCTCTTTTCTTGGGAACCTTTCAAGTCGAATTTCAGAAACTTGAGTGCCCAATATGCCTTGTGCTCTAGCTCTAACGGAAGGTGGCATGCTTTTCCAAATACTAATTGATATGGCAACATCCCAATGGGCGTTTTAAAAGCAGTTCTGTAGGCCCATAGTGCGTCGACCAATTTGCTCGCCCAATCACGTCTTCTTCTGCCAACGGTGGCCTCCAAAATGTGCCTGATCTCCTGATTGGTTACTTCCACTTGCCCATTTGCTTGTGGATGATATGATGAGCTGATACGATGATGCACATTGTATTTTTTCAAAAGGGCCCTGAACCATTGGTTCTTGAAGTGTGTTCTTCCATCACTGATGATCGCTCGAGGACACTCGAATCGTGTGAAAATGTTCTTCTGCACAAACTTGACAACTTGATTTGATCCATTTGAAGGTAAGGCAGCGGCCTCAACCCATCTGGATACATAATCAACGGTAACAAGAATGTATGAGTTGCCAAATGATGGCGGAAATGGTCCCATAAAGTCGATGCCCCATACATCAAAAAGTTCTACTTCTATCATGGCTAGCTGCGGCATCTCATCCCGTTTCCTGATATTTCCCATTCGCTGGCAAATATCACACTGTCTAACAAATTTCTGCGTATCCCGGTATAATGTTGGCCAAAAGAATCCACTCTGTAGGACCTTGAAGGCTGTTCGATTAGCAGCGAAGTGTCCGTTAAGCATTCCTCCGTGGCATGCCTTTAGTACTTCTTGCTGCTCAATTTCCGGTATGCATCGTCTAATTACACCATCTATACCGATGTGGAAAAGGTACGACTCCTCCCAAAAGAAATGGCGAGATTGCTTCACGAATCGCTTTCGCTTCTGAAAATCATAATTGCTTGGGAAGGTGCCACTTGCCAGATAATTTGCTATGTCGGCGAACCAAGAAGCTTGGCCATAAGTGGCGATAGCAAGCAACTTCTCATCTGGGAAGGTTTCTATGATTTCCCCTGGCTATTGTGGTTGAATCCGACTCAGATGGTCGGCCACTGGATTATTCTGGCCTTTCCTATCTTTGATTTCCACATTGAACTCTTGTAACAGCAATATCCACCGAATCAAACGAGGCTTTGCATTTTTCTTGTTGAGCAAATGGCGGATGGCTGAGTGGTCTGTGTGAACGATAGTCCTCGAACCCACCAAATATTGGTGAAACTTTTCAAAGCCATAGACTACCGCCAACAGCTCCTTCTCCGTGGTGGTATAGTTCCGCTGGGCTTCGTTGAAGGCTTTGCTTGCATAATAAATAGCATGGAATCGCTTTTCTTTCTTTTGCCCTAGCACAACACCAGCATCAATATCGCTGGCATCACACATCATTTCAAATGATAAGTCCTAGTCTGGGGCCTGTATGATCGGGGCAGTGATCATCTTTTCCTTTAAGGTTTCGAATGCTTCTTGGCACTTGGTGGTCCATTTGAATTCCACATCTTTGCACAACAGATCCGTCAGAGGCTTGGCAATTTTGCTAAAGTCTTTGATAAATCGCCTGTAGAATCCTGCATGGCTAAGAAAAGTGTGGATTCCCTTTACGTCAGTAGGAGGGGGTAGGTCAGAAATAATGCTTACTTTGGCCCTGTCAACTTCAATGCCTTTCTGCGAGACTTTGTGGCCAAGCACAATTCCTTCCGATACCATGAAATGGCACTTTTCCCAGTTCAACACCAGTTTGGATTCTCAACATTTTGTCAATACTCTTCTTAGGTTGGCCAAACAACTGTCAAATGTGTTGCCGAACACCGAGAAGTCATCCATGAATACTTCGATGCAATCTTCCAAGAGCTCAAAGAAGACTGAGTACATGCATCGCTGAAACATGGCTGGAGCATTGCAAACGCCAAGCGGCATTCGCCGATAGGCGAAGGTTCCATGCGGGCATGTGAATGTCGTCTTGTCCTGATCTTCAGGTGCAATGGCGATTTGGTGGTACCCAGAGTATCCATCCAAAAAGCAATAATAAGCATGGCCTGCCAATCGTTCCAGCACTTGATCTAGGAAGGGCAATGGAAAATGATCCTTCTGAGTGGCTGCGTTCAACTTCCTGTAATCAATACACATTCGCCAACCTTTGATTGGCCTGGTGGCAACCTGTTCGCCTTTTTCATTCACTTCAAGAACTATCCCTCCTTTATTTGGAACCACTTGTACTGGGCTAACCCATTCGCTATCGCTAATAGGGTAGATAATACCTGCATCCAGTAACTTGATGACTTCATTCGTGATGACATCTTGCATGTGTGGATTTAACCTTCGCTGAGGTTGTCGGCATGGCTTGTGATTCTCTTCCATCAATATACGGTGCATGCACACAGCAGGACTTATCCCATGGATATCTTCCACGGACCATCAGATTGCCTTTTTCTCGCTTGTGAGTAGTTCTATCAGTTGCTTCTTTTGTGATTCAGATAATTCCTTGGCAATGATAACTGGACAAGTCTGTTGTGGCCCCAAGAACTGATATTCAAGGTGTGAGGGAAGCTCCTTAAGTTCACTTCGCTCTAGCGGTGCTTCCTCCTCACACTTGAGTGGTTGCCAATCCTGCTCTTCTTTTTCATATGCTTCTTCTGGCTGTGTCAGCTCGCTCAAGAGATCCCCTGCCATCTCCTGAATTATCTCAACATTGGCTAGCCATTCTGAGTCATCTTGGTCGAATCTCTTAACTGCACCAGCGACATCGAAGCAAATGGCCTCGTCGCCCCATTTCAATTGTAATCCTCCACTGTCAAAATTAATGCTAGTTCTGGCGGTGGCGAGGAAAGGTCTCCCCAAAATAATGGGAACTTCTTTTTCTGCTTCCATGTCCATGACAAAGAAATCTGTAGGGAATGAAAATTTATCGACCTTGACTAGCACATCTTCGACAATTCCACACGGAGCTCTTAGTGTTTTATCAGCTAGCTGGATAAAGGTTCTGCTGGCTTTAATGTTCTGAATTCCGAGCTTGTCGTACAGTGATTTGGGCAAGAGGTTGGTGCTGGTGCCCAAATCACAGAGTGCCTTGTGAACCTCTTGGTCATGATTGCCAATGCGGCATGGGATCACATAGCTGCCCGGATCTTTTTCAAAGGCAAACTGTGTTCTTTGACCATATTCATTTCTTCAACTTCACAGATCTTCTCAACATCTACCTCCCTTCTTTTTGCCACAATATCCTTAATGAATTTTCCGTAGGATGGAATTTGGGTGATTGCATCTAGGAAAGGAATGGTGATCTCCATCTTCTTGAATACTTCCAAGAACTGTTCGTATTGTTGATCTTCTCGCATTTTCATCAATCTCTGAGGATAAGGTACCCGCCCAATACTTTCGATGGGTTCCTTGGAAACATGTTTATCTTTCGCAGGTGGTGAGGGTGCTGGCAACATTGGTTCATCATCTTTTATGCCTGATGTTTCTCCTCGTTCTTCAATTGGTCCCAATCTTGCCTCAAGTTCAGGCATTCTAGGTGGAGGGTAAGTCTTTGCATTGCGTAGTGTGATCGCGTTGCATTCCTCCTTACCTTTTGGGTTTTTCTCCACAGTGGCTAGCAACATCCCCTGCGGTCGCTCATTGATTTTCTCAACGATCTGACCCAATTGTCTTTCCAATGCTTGAATGGCTGCAGTGGTACTTCGCTGAAATTCCTGTTGCTTTTGATGGGTTCTTTTGAGCATTTCCTCCCAACTTTCCCCTTGTGCCTGCTTGTTTTGCCATTGCTGGCGCTGAGGTTGCTGGTACTGGTTTTGGTTATTGGGTTGGTTATGGTGGGGTGGTTGTGGGCGAGCATGTTGTGGTGGCTGTGGAGGTTGATTTTACTGTTGGAAATTTTGATGAGGAAGATTCGGTTGCTGAAAATAGGCTGCAGTTATGGGTCGGTTTTAGAATCTCGTGTTTGAGGGTTTGTAAGGTTCAGGTTTTTGTTCCTCGTTCACCTAACCATAGTAGTACTTCTGGCCCACGAAGTTCACTTCTGCTGCGGCCTCGTCAGGACATGTGTTAGCGGGATGATCCTCATCACAAATTTGTTGATCGAATGGATCTACCAGGGTGACTGCTTCGGTTGTCATGGCTTTAGCGACATTCTCAAAAGCTAGTTGCCGCTTCTTAAATGCGATGTTCAAATCTTTGATTTGTTTCAGCACATTGTCCATCTTAGCGTCTTGCGATACCTCAGGACTGACTTCGTACAATCCATGATTTCCAGTTGCTCTGGATTTTCCCTTGGATCGGCTAGCACGATTTTGAGCCATCTTTTCAATCTTTGCCCTCGCCTCTCGCGGTGTTAGTTCTAATAGCGAGCTACCAGTGGAAGCATCCAACATATCCATGAGTTTGTCAGAGATCCCATTGTAGAATATATGAATCTGCCTGCATGGGCTGATCTAATGATTCGGGCAGTCATCTAGAAGTTGCTTAAATCTTTCCCAGCATTCATATAGATCCTCGCCATCTTTTATGGCAAACTGATTGATGGCCTCCCGCTGTTCCATGACTTTGGCAGGTGGCATATAATTTTCTAAAAATAGGGTTAGGAGATCGTCCCAACTTCTGAATTTCTTCTGTCTGGCGAACCAAGTGGCTGCCTTTCCTTCTAAAGAGAAAGGAAATAAGTGCACAAGCTTTTCATCCTCAGTAATGTCATTCATCCTAACTGTTCCACAGATTCGTAGGAACTGTTGGATGTGATGATAGGGTCGCTCTGTGGATCTTCCACAGAAGGGATTTCTTTCTACCAAGGTCAAGAGTCCTGGCTTGAACTCATAGGATCGCCTTTCGATTCGTGGCTGATTAACCTCTAGTAGCGATGGATCAACGTTTAGCTCGAGATTTTCAGCTATAGGTGTATCTTCCTCCTCCTCGTAGGCTTCGTTCAACATCCTTTGAGGAATAGGTTGTGGCATTGGCGGCCTCCCAGCATTTTCTCGCCTCAGATGAAGTCCTGGAGGATCGAGATCATCCTCATTCATATCATCGTTATCTCCATGCTGACTGTGCGCTGGGGTTCTCATCGGCGGATCAGGTGCTTGCCTTTCCACAGCGTCTATACGATTTCCCGGATTCTGTATCTGTTGCTGAATAGCATTCAGAATATTAGCAAGATTCTGCATATCTGGATTGTTTGGTTCTCCCATCACGGATGATTGATTATTGTCGGCTATGTCTGGATCAAGGTTGCTCCTTGCTTGCCTTAACCTTTGTCTGAAAACTCGTTCAGGTTCAAGATAGGGCGGAATAGGTTCACCTGTTCTCTTAGACATAAAAGAATAAAAAATTAGAAGAAGGAAAATAAGAAGAAAGGGTTAGACATGATATTCTTATGCATTTCATTATTCAAAGGGCATTCGATTGTCGTCTCAATCATTCCTCGGCAACAGCGCCATAAAGCTTGACCACTCGTTTGCACACTGTTCTTTTGATGAATGGTTTGGTTGTATCGCAAGCGTACGAGTCTGAGATAGTATAGCTTTAATTTATCCTCTTTTTACTGGTGAGTTCCAGGTCGATCTCAGGGAATGAAGAGTGAATGCTAACCAATTGGCCAATGAAAAACAAGATTATCAGCCTCAAAGATTCGTAAGGATGGGCTCGCTAAGGCGAGTAAATGGCAACAGACTACGAAAACAGTGAATGCAGAAATTAAAGGCGAGTGCGAAGCATAAAAGTAAAAGAGACTGCGATGCTAGAAAAATGGCAAGTCAGTAGATGCAAATGCTGTATGGTAAGTAAGAAGGTGAGTATGCAAGAAACAGATGTAAAAGCAAAGCGGTGCCCAAAGTATTGGCAAGGGATTCTGGCGAACTGATGGCAAGGATTACCCTTGCCGATTCTATCCCTGGCTTTCGCCTAAAACTCAATTGCTGGTTTCCCAGTCTGACAAGGATTCATGATAGCTTATCTTTTCTTGAGATAGGTGATCTCCCGTGTCTAACTGTTTTATTCTAGATTTCTCTGAGATTTACAGTACTTGTTTGCCTGATCCAAGAAAAGTATAAAGCTCTTTTATTATTCCACCAATCAATTGCCAGATTCTATTCTTTCTACTTTGGGACCACTTTAAGAAAGTTAGCCACTCATATTAAATGCAAAACAAGAAATGAAGAACACGATTTTGATCATCACTGTGCTGATGCAAAAATGGTGAACGTCAACTGAATAATGCAAGAAATATTGTGAGCAAGTGAATAATCTCTAACAATTGATTCTTTACAATCTGTTAGCAATATGCAAAAGAGTGCTATGGTTGGGGTTTCCCTCCTAACCCAGAAAATCTTATCACAGCGTAGCAAGAATTCAAAGGTGCAGAGAGACAAGCTAGAGCTCCAATGGTGTTCACACTATCTACTTCCCATCTCACAAGTTTCTCCACTCTCTCCAGAACTCACACTCAGCATCCCATTCCCTACACCATCACCCCTCTGTCTATCATTCATTTAATGTAAATTATAGAACTATTTATATAAAGTGGGTTGCGTGTGGTGGTGATTCTGCACAGCCGTCACTACTGATTTTGGGAAGTCTGAGACAGTCTCTTCACTGAAGGTGATGATGGCGTAGTAGGTGACAGGTCTGCAACGATTGCAGGTGGGGCATGTATGTCAGGTGCACAGTGGTTCAGAAGTTAAAGAGGCGGGAAAAGGCCTCGCCTTCGCCTTTATGGAATCCTGGAATTCCTGTAAAATAAGACAGAAAACATCAAAAGGGCTCGTCTATCGTTGAAGCGAGGCGAGCAGTGCTGCGATCGCCAAAAACGTCAAAAACGCCTCGCCCTGCAGCCAAAAAAATGGTTTGTCTTGGTCTTTTCTAGTGAATTACTATCAAAAAATGGGGGTTTTTCGGCCCCTATCAACATTCAATCAAGTCAATCGCGAACAGTAGGCACAAAATCAAGAAAGAAAGGAAAAGAAGGTGGGGCCCAGCAGAATGCAAAGTAGGCGAAGAATTGGAACCTTATCTCTTTTTAGGCGAGCTTTTTATCCAACCTAAAACCTCGCCTAAAACCCTTAAAACCTCGCCTAAAGCTATTGAAACCTCGAAAACTTCCTCTGCATGCAAACCTCGCCTATTTCTTCTCGTTCAATCCTCGCAGTAGACTTTTATGAAATGTTCGCCTTTTCCTTTATCCGTTCCAATGCTCGATTATACCCTATAAATAAATTGATGACCCTTTTACCCTCCATTTCTAAACCCTACTATTATTTATACCCCTAAGCTACGGTTGTGTTCATTCTACCTTCACACTTTCACCTTTATCCTCAAACTCCATCTCTGCAAGCGGCAAGGATTTCCAGGGCAACTTGAGCATCTCTCTT
>MAYD01548009.1:0-11264 GCA_001909325.1 Ruellia speciosa
ATTTAATTTTATCAAACAAATACTAAGTCTTTATTCATGTTAAACAAAGTTTAGTTCAAAATTAAATTAATAATTCTTGAATACAAGCTATATCTATATTATATATTTAAGTGTTTATGTCATAGAGTAATTGTCACAGTCTGTTACAAAATGTGCATCATTTACTAGTGTTCAGAGATTGTTTAAAGGAAATTGACTCCACTTTTTAAATAGATCTTTTCAATTTTTTTCCTAAATTGTGAGTCCTTTTAAAATATTTAGATTAAATACACATATATTACTCCTTTATCCTCTCCTATGTTTTAATAAACTCCCTTATCCTCTCCTATGTTTTAATAAACTTGTTTTTGAAGGAAATATTATAGAAAGTAGAAAAGAGGAATGATACCATTTTCTTAAAAGGTATATAAATTTTTTAAAGAACCCACCAAAGGAACTAGAGGAAGTAATTGTTTAACTTTGTACGATAAAATAAAATAATAATAATAATCATCGTAGGAGAGTTGATCTAAGTAATTGTCAAATGTGAATTAGTGTGTAAATTCTCTTGCCCATGAAGCTTCCAGATTCCAGAGAACCCCACAGTCTGGACCAGAGAACCCCTAATCCGAGAAGCTCTTCATCTGGCGGCGGATGAACATCCATTTTCCCTTCGTTTCCTCTTCCATTGTTTCTATTTACCAGCCACCTTCAGCACCCTAACCATGAAAGAATACAAATTAGATGAAAAAGAAAACAACTCAACTCATCTTTTTATTCTCTGTTTTTGAACATAAAAGGTCTGTCTGCTATATACAAATACCTGACAGCATATATACACAACTGTTCAGCAAAAACTCTATCTTCAGTTTCCTTTTCAAACAACCGAAACAGTGGAAAGCAATCCCATTAATTGCTCTCTGTTAATTTGGAAAGAATCCCACAGAATCCCACAAATTGCTTTCTATCACTCCCCTCAAGTTGGAACATGAAGATCAAGAATGCCCAACTTGCCCTTCCAAGTACTGGAATTGGCTGCTGCCAAGAGCCTTAGTAAATAGATCAGTAGGTTGTTGTTTAGTGCTAATGTTGAACAATGTAAGTATGCCAGCGGTGATCTTTTCGCTTGCAAAGTGACAGTAAATCTCGATATGCTTAGTCCGTTCATGGAAGACGGGGTTGTCAGCAATATGAATAGCATCCATTCTATCACAGTATAGGCGCATGGGCTGAGTGTGAAAAATACCCAATGCAGCTAGGAATGACTTGAGCCACACAAGCTCATTGGTGGCAAAAGCCATGGCTCTATATTCTGCTTCAGCTGAGGAACGAGAAACAATAGTTTGCTTCTTGATCTTCCAAGAGATTAGTGAACCACCAAGCATCGTAAAGTAACCAGTGAGCGACTTGCGTGAGATGAGACAAGCTCCCCAGTCTGAATCACAGAAGCCAATTAGATTTAACACATTATCCTTCACAAGAAAAATGCCTTGCCTGGGGGGGGGGTTCCTTTGAGGTATTGAACCACTCTACGTGCCGCCTCCATATGTTCGTGCCGGGGTGCTTGCATAAACTGTGACAAGATGTGAACTGCATAAGTAATGTCCGGCCTTGTAATAATTAGATAGATTAAATGCCCTGCAAGCATCTATATCTAGTAGCATCTTTCAAGAACTGTCCATCAACGAGCGCCAGCTTGTGGTTTTCCTCCATCGGCACGCTCGCAGGTTTGGCTCCAATAAGACCACATTCATCAATAATTTCAAGGGCATACTTGCGTTGAGTCAAAAACAATCCTTGAGGACTACGAGCAATTTCAATCCCAAGAAAATATTTCAATGGTCCAAGATCCTTGATGCTAAAGCATTCATGTAAATAGGCTTTGAATTTTTGATAAGCCTCTGCGTCATTGCTGGCGAGCACAAAATCATCAACATAAACTAGAAGAGCCATAAAGACGTCTCCATTGCAATAGATGAACAAAGAGTAGTCGACATAAGATTTGACAAACCCATAGTCACATAATTTGGTAGATAATTTTGCAAATCATTGCCTTGGTGCTTGACGTAACCCATACAATGAATTTTTCAACCTGCATACCTTGTTAGACCCATCCCGCATCAAGCGACGATGGTTGTTAGCTTGCCGAAGCTTCCTCTCAACCCTCCCGCGTAGATCGGTTTGGAGGCGGATGTTGGCATCCATGCAGTTGATATCCAGGTTGACCCCCTCTGTCTTGGCCTCAAAGACTGTGATCTGCCACCTACCTCGTCTATGATGGTCTCCTGCTTGGTCCTCTCATGCTCTAGCTACACCCTCTTCTAAAAAAGGTGACCCTCCCGTTCTGTGAGTTTAGATAGGGTTTTGTTGATTGTCTCCATCTTTGAAGAAGGAGATGAGGTGGGAGAATGAAAATGGCCCATTTGGTCAAGGGCCGAGGCAAAATCGACTTGGGTGTCCCCCAATCAGCCGATTACTCGGTTGATCCTGGATTGTTACTCAAACAGTTGGGGGAAGTCTCTGGTGTTAAGGAGGGCAGTGAGGAGACCCTCTAGGTCTTCCGCCGTGAGGCCATTAAGCGGGAACGTGCGAACACTATGCACGATGGCTCCCACGTCCTCCTTCGTGCCAGGAGAAGGGGCATGTCATGGGCTCGTGTGAGGAATTGAAAAATGTCAAAGGAGAAAGAAAAAGTGCAAGGGGCTACTTACCACTGTTGATGACTGTCCAGGGTTGGCATGTAACGCCCCAATTCCCATAAACTGGACACATCACGGCCACACCTAACTTATAATGGAATCTAACCCTAAGCCCCATCATAAGCTCGGTGCTGAGGTAAACATTATCTCAGCCTATCAGAGTACGCTGGATTTCAGGAAACACGGTCCCCTCTGATCACAGCTTAGCATACTTGGAATAAGAGCACCTTGAAATAGAAGGATTAAACGTCGGTTACAACTACTGATACCAAATTAAAGAAGTCTTGCACTGAGACACGGCCAGAACAAGCCGTTTAATTGAAAGCATAAATAAAGGTTTGAGAGTAAATAAATTAAACACATAGATCTGAAAGCTCAAAAGTTCTCTCTACCTCATAACCCTTGGGTATTGGCCCGATCCCCTGGTTCATCGGAGGGATATCCTCACGATCATTTGCGTTACCTGATAGATGCAACAATAGCATAGTTAGCCATGAGGCTAAGTATGGAATACATATAAGTCAAGTAATACAGTTCACGCGATATGAGACGTTGGGGTAACATCTCCATAAATATTAACCCAGGGTCGGTTTAAAATATGCAACAAATATAAGTTGTGAAAATGTGATGCAATTCGTGATTTCAAAATGTATATGAGCAGTTTAAATCATGAGTTCAAAACTATGCAACAAGCAACACCGAGTCCACAGTACTTCGGGTACATGGTGCCATACATACGTACTCGGAACTGCTGACCAAGTCTATGCATGTATGGGTAATGTCCGCCTCACTACGCGACTACTTGCGGCACATCTCATGACATTACCTTTGCGTGTTCAATTGGCTACAACGCGAGTAATCCCCACTAAGTGTGCTCCACAAGTACGGGAATACAAACATCTCAGAGTGGACAAAAAAATAATCAACATCAACAACTAAGTCAAGTGTAGATGGAATCACCCGATCAATACAACATGACTCAAGTAGTCTCAATCGACATAAAAGAGTGGAACTATAAATCCAATAGTTCGCACTCATCATATTCTTAAATTACCGGTAAACCTCATGTAAGGGGAGCTACCTCCGATGAGTAGAACAGTACTCACAAAGGAATTAGAGAGATACCTTACTCTAAATCCCGAATTAAGCTTAAGGTGATCAGTCCACAAGCATCCGACATGATCCACTCCGTAATTCCACTTTACATATTTACTCTTTTAAAGAATGCATTAGTATTTGATTATTAGCCATATAATAATTCTTATTATTTGCCAAGCCCAAATTGACACAAGGATATCAGTATGCTTTGATCATTATATGGTAGGCTTAGTAATTTACAAGTAACACCAGTCATGCTGGGTTGATTATGCGCATGCCAAACATATAACATAATCTAACAAGTATAAAAACACTCAGATCAACAATCCCATCTTTTCAGAAGGGGGACAAATAATTTAATACCGAAATAAATTAAATGAAGCGATAAAATAAAGTGTGGCATGCGGTAACTGAAATTTACCCGATCGAGTGATATTCGGCACTTTAATAATTATGTGGGACTTATGGTTGCCCAATGTAATGCATCCATACCTTTATCAACAACTTGGTAAAACCTTGTAGTAATAATCCAACCACAAACAAAGTCCTATGCCGCACTTAACAACCGGAAGAGCCTAATGAAATTATCCGGACAATTAGTCTATAAGACTTGAACAAATAATTGTTCATGGATAATTTATAAGTGAAACGGGTTGATGGTTAATGAATTTATTGTGGATCCAGTTAATATAAGTCCAACAAATTTAATATGTCCAATTGTGAAATCGGATATTGCAGTGGTTGATCATAACCGAGAATAATGGGAAAATCGTGTATTACAATGTCTGCCCCATAATCGCATATTCCAGTGTAGATGTATAATCGAATATCGCATAAGAAGGGAATAATCAAGTGTTTGCGATTTGTCTTGTAATCGCATACTTCAAGAGAAGGAATCAAGATTTCACGTTTCAAGTGTTATAATCGCATATTTGGGGTATGCGATTTCCGATTCTGCTTTTGTTGTCTCATGTTACTTATTTTCCTTATTACAACAAGGCTAACATTTATTACTTGTCTTACTTGCATTTATTTAAGTGGTGATTCTGACATCCAGCAGACATCATAATAATTAAGTCTAGTGGAGCATTAAATGAAGGAGACGTACAGTCTCAAAAATTGTACAGTAACATGACGTGCGAAAATTAGGGGACTACGGATTTGAATCTCAAACTTGTTCATAGCAATAATAATCTGTTCAAGTCCAGTTCATCATTTCTTCAACTAGTTCATAGGAAATACTCAAGTTCAATCCAAGTGAAATTGGTGAAATGTGTGAAAGTGTGTTATCCTATTATTTACATGAATAATATACCAAGAGATGGGTTTCTAACACACTGTTATTATTATTTAGCCAAGAATAGCCATGTTACTTCCGCAAGAACAGTCAAGTTCTAAAAACAATATAACATGGAAAATGTGGTTTAATGTTAATGAAACAGAAATGCAATGCCATTAATGAGATGGTAATAGATGAATATTTCAAATAGATGTATACCTTAAGAACAAAGTGGAAGGGCTGATGAACAAACTGGAACAGTTTCAAGGAAACTTGCAGAGAGTGAAAATGTAGAGAAAGGAGAATGTGAATGATAGAAGGTGTAAACCCTAAAGAATGGGTTCTGGGGGTATTTATAGAGAAGGGTTTATTCAGTGTAAGAAGAAAATAAGGCATGGGATTGTATAATCGAATAATGTGGGCCTGAAGTGAAATCGCATATCAAAATGCTAGAGAGTAATATCGCATTTTGGATTAAGGGTAAAATTCGCATTACGCATAATAGGTGTAATATCGCGTTCTGGAGAAAGGAGGGAAAATCGAGTCTTGCATGAATTATACGTAAGGAGAATAATCTCATATTAAGGTGAAATCGCATCTCGCATCTTGCAAGTTAAATTCGCATTCTGGGGCAAGACCAAAAATCGAGTATCGCATATGCAGTGAGATCGAGTAATGTGGTACTGTAGCACAATCGAATAATTAGGTGTTATGAGGTATAATCGAGTCTTGGTGCAATGCAGTAGTATAATCGCATCTTGAGCACAATCGCATCTTAATTGCATTCTAGTGAAGATCCGATTTTAGTGTAAAAATCGAGAATCGCATTCTGACCTTCATAATTGCATCTTTTAAAATATGCGATGTGTGATATTCCTTCAACTATCAAGAATTCGTTTAAGTCTCCTGCTGGGCCCCACTCAAAGTCGCATTTCACTTATGAAATCGTGAATGAGTGATCTGTTTTTAAATTACCACTTTACTAATTGTAGCCCATCTGACTTAATTAAATTATAATATGGAAATTACTAAGTGTCATCCACGGATTTAATTTAATTATCTTATCAATTAATAAATAAATCCCAAAAATTCAAATTAACCCATATTAATGCGATTAATTAATCCGGTTAAAATAATTTAATTAATCCTAATTCGGTCTGGTAATATGGGGTATTACATGGCATCCTCATAAGGTAGGTCCTCGTCAGCCATAAAGGTCCCTGCAACGCCATCTGGGGCGGTCGTGTCTGGCACGGTGGTCCCAGCCCCAGAAATGGGCAAATTAGCCCCGGTTGATGTAATACTTGGCATTACCATTCAGGAATAATTCAGATTTAAATCGAATTAATTAAAATTACCTGAAAATGAGTTTGTGAATTAATTACTGAAGATAATTAATTTGGAAATGCAAAAGTGAATCAGGACAGATTTCATAAACTGGATTCAATGGACTCGTCATGGATTTTTAGTTGAAGTTTGAGATGAGATTGATGGTAAATATGGAAGAATTTTCTCAGATTAAATTATGAGAATTGAAGGTCTCATGAATTAAAGGAATTAATTTTATTTTGAGTTAAAGTAAATTTTGTGAAGTGAGCCTAAAATTTAATACCTTAAATTGAAGAGAATTAATTCTATGTGATAGATTAAATAATTCTTCTTCGAAGAATTTAGTAGATAAATTTATCGCATTGAGAATGCAGCCAACGAGCCAAAGAAGAATTAATTAGACACAATTAATTGGAGCCCAAAGGAGGAAATGGGCCAGGAGGCCCATTGAAAATTAAAGGAATGGTTTCAGGATTGGGCTGAGCCCATTTTGGGATGAAATGGGGAGATGGTTTGGAGGCCCATCAAATTGAAGCCCTCCCTCTCTTGGCTTTTCGCTTGTGAAGCTGTTTCTTCCCATTCCTTCCTCTCTGCCTCCAATTGTTGTCTTTTCCCTGCTGCGATTATGTCATCAAGTTTGGTACCATTACTACTTTCGAGTGACGGGCAAAATTTTCCACTATCCTTTCTTTTCCACTTCAAACTTGGAAGAGAAGGGGTTAGGCTTCGTTCTGGAGTTTGAGATGAAATCGAGGGTTTGGGAGGCATGGAAGGCCTTCAAAAGGCAACCCCCTCCCCTCTCGAGCCATTGTTGTTGCTGCTTGTGCAATTCGTACCCTTCGAAGGTAAACCCTAGATTTTCGATGCTATGCGATTTTGGGTTTTGGGGTTCAATTTTGGTTTTGATTGTTAGGTTCCAAGAATGTGTTGGTTGATGTTGCCCTCTCGGTTCCCCCAATTTCTTTTGGTTTTGAGTTGGAGATGGGAATGGTGTTGTGGACAGTGCGGTTTCAGTTTTGGTTGTTGATATGTTTGCTGCTGGCATTCGGTTTGATTCTGGTACTGAGTTTGCTGCGGTTGAAAAGTTTGGTTTTGCTGAGGTTGTTATGGCTGAAAGGCTTGGGTTTGTTGGTTCTGGTGATTCTGGTGTTACTGATTGTGTGGTTTGTAAGTTTCCCTCCTTTGATCATGGTTGCCTTCGCCAAACCTCTTCTGTCCTATAAAGTTGACATCTTCTGTTTTGCTGTCTGGACATTGAGCAGTGGGGTGGTCTTTATCACATTCTTGCCCTGCTGATGCCTCAGTAGTTGTTGTTTCAACTACATAAGCTCTGGATCCTCCTTCCATAGATAGTTGGTACTTGCGAAGGGTTGTTCCAATTTCTTTGATTTGCTTTTGGATAAAATCAAGCTTTGCATATTGCGCTACCTCTGGGTTAACTTCATACAAACTTTGGTCTCCCTTTGATCTAGCTTTCACTCTAGATCTCTTGGCACGATTTTAGGCCATCTTTTCGATCTTCACTCTGGCTTCTCATGGTGTAAGTTCGAGAAGCGAGCTTCCAGCAGCCGCATCTAGCATGTCTTTAATACAATGTGAAATTCCACTGTAAAATATGTGGATTTAGCTGCATGGGATGACATTGTGGTTGGGACAGTCTTCAAGAAACTGCTTGTATCTTTCCCATGCTTCATACAGATCTTCGCCTTTGTAGATGGCGAAGTGCGTAATAGCCTTTGGCTGCTCAAAGATCTTTGAAAGGGGCACGTATATATTGTGGTAAAAACCTGTGAAGCAAATCCTCCCAGTCTTGGTATTTTTCTGCCTAGAAAACTATGCAATAGCTTTTCCCTCCAGTGAGAAGGGGAAAAGCTGGACTCGCTTCTCGTTTTCTAAAATTCCATTTAGTTTAACTATTCCACAATTTCGTAGGAATTGAGTGATGTGTTCATAGGGCTTTTCTGAAGGTCGCCCACAGAAAGGGTTTCTTTCTATTAGCTGCTCGACTTTGAGTATGGAAGGATTGATCTGTAATCCCAAGTTCTCAGCTACTGGGGTATCTTCTTCCTCATCATAGGGGGATGCCTTGCTCGCTCTGCTTGCGAGCAAGGTTAGCTCTAAAGTTTCTACCAATCCCATGTCCGTTATTCCTAGCTGGTACCTCGACTCCTTTCGGATCTAATTCTTCATTTTCTTCATGTTGGCTCTGAATAGGGGTGCGGGCTGGGAATTCTCTTTGTTGCCTAGCAATGTCCTCCACGCGATCTCCCAACTATTGCATCTGTTATTGCATGGTTACAAGGAGCTAAGCAAGATCTAGGTTCCTAGCATGGTTGTTTGGTGGGTCTGCTATGAAGCTTGTGGAATTATTATTAATTGTGCCTAGAGCAGGTTGACTTTTTGCTTAACGTAGTCATTGGCGAAACGTTCGCTCGGGTTCTGGGTCTAACGATATAAGTCCACATGCATCCCTAACCATAAAAGAATAACAAATTAGAAAATGAGTAAATGATTAAAATTAAATGGCATGCTAATCTTAAACATTCTAATGTCCAAAGGGCACTCGTTTGTAGTCTCAAACATTTCTCGAAAACAGCGCCATAAAACTTGACCACCTCTTTATCTCTCCCTTTTCTTCTTGCTACACGTGATGTTCTGCAAACGCACGATTTAGAGGTAGTATAGCTTTAAAGTTTATTCTCTTTAACTGGTGAGTTCCAAGTCAAACACGGGGAATGTTGAGTGAGCACTAATCAATTGTCAATTAGAATGTTAAGTTTACTTGACCAAACAAAGTTTAATCAGAGAGTTTGCTTGTAGCGAAGGATGGCTAAATGCAGTATAAAATCTAAGTAAATGAAGGCGAAGTGGCTCCCCAGAGTGCACCATAGGCTCCTCGAATAGAGATGCGAATGCGAACCTCGCTGGATTCCTTTCACTCTCGCTTAAGGTTCCTTTTAGCTTTCTCTGGTAAGGACGTGTTCTCAAATACGATTAGTTTGGTGTTTTGCTTATCTTTCCAAGGGATAGGTGTTTGCTCGTATATGTGGAAATAGATAATCTTAATGCCTTATTCTAGATCTCTCTGCAAATGAGCATGTATTAAATGAGCCCTTATCCCTAGGAAAGTGTAACACAAAGACACTTCAAACATTCGTCCCATATTCTAGGTACCATTGATTACTCTGGGGGGCACCTCTATTAATTTAGTTACTCATACTAAGTTTAATAGACATAATTATTGCGATTAAGAGAATCGTGATGAACATCTGCATAAATTTAAGAGTATGTAAATGCTGTCGAAATGATGAACCTCGCCCCTTGAGAACAAGAGTGAGTAATCAAGAGGGTTGGTTGCTCGCAGATATAATTAAATGCATGAGGCTAAAATGATTAAAAGAGTAATTAATTCGAATGAAAGTAAATTGAGATTCAGATCAATGAAAATGTTCTATAGAAATTTAAATGCATAAAAGAGTAATCAGATTCTACAAATTTAACAAGTGCTCTAATTCTAAGAGTGGGGAAGGTCGATCTCTCGATCCTTCTTGTGTGTGGGTGGAGTCTCCTCCTTGATGGCAGGTCCCCTTTTCTAATGCAAGGATTTATGTCTTTTATAGCGTAGGAAACCCTAATTCTTGAAGAAGTGGCAACATTTCTTCCTTAGGCTTCATGTTTCCTGAAGGTAGCCCAATGGTGGGGTTGGGTGACTGTAATGATTGTTTTGTTGTGTCAAAAAGAAGACGGCTGCTGTCAGAATGACAGAAGTGAGATTCCTGACTCTTGGACTTCCAGCGAACTTGGGTTCGCTTAAGGAATGCCTCCTGCCTTAGTAAATTCCTACATCGAAACTTGCCAAAAGTGAGAGAATCTCGCCCCAAGCGAGGGGCGAGCGAGTAAAGTGAAAAGCGAGCGAAAATAACTTATTCTAGGCACAAATTTGAATACTTGCAATGGTCTTTTCTAACGAAATCATCTGAAAAGATAGGGGATTTTCCCCCGTATCAGTTGTGTTGGAAGTTTTCTGGGTTCGATTCCAGATTTGGTGTTGTTTCTCGCTTTCTTGTTTCCCCTGTTTCATTAAGAAATTTGAGTTAGGGGACCTGAATTTGGGATTCGATTTGGGGTTTGGCCGATGACGAGAAGGATCGAGATCGATTCGAGGCCCCCATTTTGGTCGAATTTGGTGTTTTGAGGTGTTTGGAAATCTAGGATTTTGGCTTGGCATGTTTTTTTGGGTTTATCGTGTTGTTCTTGGTGTTCTTGCAACCTTCTAATGATATTTATCCAGTTCTTGATCTTGGCCATGTTGATCGAAATGGATTAAAGTGATATGTCTTTTTGGGCTAGGGCCTCTCATTGGACTTAAGTGAATGATTAGGAATCGGGCCTTTGCGAGTTGGGCCGGACTTATTAATTGAATTGGTACTTGGGCTTCAGTTATTGGACCTTAATCAATGAAAATGGGTCTGGGCTGTTGAACTCAATACTAGATTAGAAATAAGAAATTGATTGGGCATGGCCCATTGGACTTAATTGAGACAATTAATTGTTAACAATTAATTAGTTTTCTGCGATGACGAAATGGGGTATTGAGTAGATCTACACTTAACTCTGCCGAGCAATAAGATAAAAGTGTAATCCAAATTTAATAACTTGAAAAATTATTAATTAATTTAATTATTTGAAGAACAATTAAATAGAAAAAACCAATAAATAGAAACAGGACCATGCCCTAGCTAATTGTTGAAACAAACCTCGTTTAGGCCTTTTAATTATCCTTAGACCTTTAATGCCTATAGTCTTGATAAGACTAATATTGGATATGGATAATTGACCGAGACCCTCTTTGAACTTGTAGGTTATCCTGATTCCCGTAG
>MAYD01548027.1:0-13183 GCA_001909325.1 Ruellia speciosa
TTTATATTTCTTTTTAATTTGTTTTCTTTAAAAAAAAAAAAAAAAAAAAAAAAACCAACACTCACAGCCCTTTTTCACTCATAAGCATTACCTGAGGGTCTGTGACAACAGCAATCTTCACATAGTTGCTTGTATAATTTACTGCATCCTGCCGAGACCAAACAGGACTATTAGGAAGCTCAGTCACGATTTTTTGGAAAACCATGACACAGATTCAACAGAACCATTTAATCCAAAATTAACTTAAACATTCTTCCATTACTCAAGAACTGTGCCTCAACGCCAGTAAGTCTAACCATTCATTCATGATTCAACAGAAGCATAACTTATATCCAAAGTATTTACAAATCAAGTATAACAGTTGCATCAGCATTGCAGCAACACGAAATGCGCCTCAATCTTCTGCCTATTCCTGATCCGAACATATTCTCATCAAACAGACATGCCCTTCAATTCAATTCATATCTTCACCTCTTAACTGGCTCAAAGTAAATCCTTGTCCCAATATCAATATGATAAACAAACAAAATCAAAGGGAAACCCTAATTCCCCTCAAAACCCTTATGTAGAAAGGGACAAGAAAGGGAGAGAGGAGAACAAAATGGACTTTCCGCCCAATTAGGAGAGAATCCGTTCATTTCCATCCATTTCTTTTCTTTGGTCATTCCATTTTATTAAACTCCCAAACAAGATTATTCAATCTATTCTTTCATTTCCTCTTCTCTTTCAGAATTAAACTCCAAAGCTAAAACTAATGCATTTCAAAAAAAGTCAAATGAAGTAAAAATAAAAAAATAAAAATTAAACTCCGCACAAAAATCAATAATTACAGAGATCACCAGCAGAAAACACAAAAGATCCATGATTTATCCACAAATATAAGCTAGAGACGGAGCCGAACAATGAAATTCGAAAGATTGGAGAAAAGTTAGAAGAAAGTGTACAAAGATCCAAAAATTGGGAATGGGGTTTTACCGATGAGGAGTAGGAAGGAGGGATTTGAAGTTGAGGCCAAGAACAAGTCGAAAGGGAAGGCAGCAAATATGCAAACCACTCTCCATAGATTAAGGTGAGTGCCCAGACTATGCTGAGGAACACTGCCAAATTCAGCATCGGTGTTTCCCTCCTCCTTCGTTGTGTGTGGGAGTGAGATAAATCAATTCCTCACCCTTTCCGCTCCTAATCGTATATTCTATTTTGTCAACTCTTATTGAAGCTGCATTTATCACTCACTATTTTAGCATTATTTTCAAGGTGAAATACAAAAAATAATCCCTCCGAACACAAATATTATCTCCTCACTACAATTATACTTTCATATTTCCTTCTAACCCCCTCAAAAGTCAATTTCCATTTATTTTACCAAAAAATCCTTGATGCATGTCTTTAAAAAATTTTAGTATAGGGGTAAATTTGTAATTTACTATGCAAAGGTCTCATCTCCCCATCCTTCATTAAAATTTCTGCAAGAAAACCAAGCTCCACCACCGCCTTGCTCACACCTGCAACAGCAAAAAAAAAGCTACGCCCACGCACACCGATCGACGGCTAAGGCCTCCAACACTCGCTACACACGTAAAATAGGTAATGTGCAGTGTATAGAATGATGTGTATTCCTTTTTTTGCCCAATTTTGAAGTGGTGTGCAAATGTGAAGGGAATGCCCAAGTGCATGGGATTTTTCATGTGTAGGTTTTAAAGGTTTATACTCAACTGGTCGTTGGAAATGCTTGAAATGTGTAATGCAGTGCTTGTTGTGGGTTGGGGTTGGTTCGAATTTGTTTTATTGTGGGAAGCATGTAGTACAGTTGTTATTGATGCTTTGTGTGTTTGTAATATGTTTTGGATACTCAATGTACTTGGTTTTCTTTAATTCTCAGTGGGCACAAACATAATGGGTTGGTAGCAATTGCGAATTTTGGTTGGTTTACACTCAATTGGAAGGTGAAAATCATTAGAAAGTGTAATGTGTTGCTCATTGTGTGTCATCCATTCATTGGGTGTTATGTGTGTTTGTATCGTGTAAAGCAATAATGTTGAAAGCAAAGGAACATTTGACATTGTCATGTTGGCTGCGAAATATGGGATGTGTTTTGAACTATTTGGTACACCTTACAAAATGAATAGCCTTATTTCACACAAAAGTGGAATTGATTTCACACAAGAATGGCGTTGATTTAACACAGGACTAGGTGTATTTTCACACCAAGTCCGTTGGCATGATAATCCATTGTTGGGGCTGTTTTAGGGATGGTTTTATGAGCGGGTTCCGAGCCTCGCAAAGCTTAGGTGGGTGCCTAGGGTGCCACGCTTCTCGAGGTGGTACAAAGTGCACGGGGACCTTGAGACCTGCTGAGAGAGGATGAGGATGGTCACTGCCGATGAAGTGGAGGAGTTCATCCTCATTGGCAGAGAAAAAAAAATTGTCCACACAATTCGCCCCCCGCCCGGCACAACCTCACCCTTGAGCACACCCCCGACCACCCAAGGTAAAACAAAAATTCGTCGCCTTTCTAATAATTTTGGTTTGCATAAGCGTGATTTCTGTAGTACATAGACGTGTTGTGTGGATTGCGTAGGGGTGGAATTGCAAGAGTGTTGTGCATAATTTACAGATGTGTTGTGTAGATTGCATAGGCATCTTGTGTGTAGTTCAAAGATGTGTTGTGTGGATTGCAAAGCCGTTTTATGTGTGTTGCAAATCTGTTTTGTGTAGATTGCATAGGCGTCTTGTGTGTAGATCAAACATGTTTTGTGTGGATTGCATAGGCGAGTGCGGAGCATGCTGCGGATGATGAGAGGGGATATGTGATGAGTTGTTCGAGGAAACAATCGGCCAATAAAGGTATAAACATATCGCGCCACGTTGGTTTGTCTAGAGATGAGTTGTTGCTATACTTGTGCAGGCAATGATCGATGTGGATTATCGCGTGTCGGTTTGGGAATGTCTAGCCGCTCGGAAGGTCGGGATGCATTATTTCGAGCGACGCGATTGTGTTATGATAGAGTGACTGGGGGATGAACAAAGGAACATGATTGACATGGTCATTGATCGATGTCCAGCATGGTAAACGATGATCATTTTTTGTAATTACATTTTCCGTTCTTGTTCAAGATTCCTAACTTAATGTCGATCTATAGGGAATCGGTATGCAGTGACGATACGTTGACAATCAATGCAATATGCCTTTTCGAGGTCATATTCAATGAGCCTATTGCGAATAGCTTGATCAATGTATACCTTGAAATGCTTATATCAAAGGAGTTCAGGGCTTATAGTGGGTTGGACATGAAGCTTTTACCCAATTGTTTTTCTTGTAAATTTAATAGGTAAAATGCTTGTTAATGTATTTTATTGATTTTTTTATAAAATAATTTTAAATAATTTATTTTTAATATAAATCAAAATTATTTGTATTCCTGTGCATTTCACGGGTTACAACCAGTTGTGCCTTAACTAATTTGAGCATTCGAATTATGGAATAAATGCCTCACACCACAACATGATCTTCGGTCTTATTATTCCATGCAATACATCAGTTAAAAAGAAATAAATATGCATGCTCTTTGATCTCCTTTCCCTAAACAATTTCCATTAGTAATCTCCTTTCTTGCTCGACAACTACTGCTCGCCGCTATCTTCAATTATGCGAACGATCATAATATATATGTGATTATGATCTTATTACTTATGCATGAGAGTGTCACGAAGTTTTTGCCCAGCAGGAAAAGAGATTGAAGATGCATATTAATGGAAGAAAATAAAATTTACAAGAAAAACAATTGAGGTTATCTTATACTGTTAATGGTACATCACACTTGTGTAACTTCAATGATAAACAGAAGAATACTTGTGTATAGTGATAAACAGTCTTGTGTATAATGCACATCACACTTGTGTAAGTTTGATGAAAGTCTTGTGTGAAAATGGACAAGTCTCGTGTGTAATGCAACAAACTTGTTTAAAATTAAGTAGCATCTTTTGTTTGGCACTGGAAATAGGCGTCCTCGTCTATTATTGATAGACATTACCCCTATTTCACCAAAGTGATGCATTTGGAGCAATTTCCACCCATGGAATGATATTAGCGCTTAAAAATGATAACTATTGTGTTTACCCTATACCCCACACCACCCTCACCCCTCTTGTATAATACTTGTTGGACACCACAGTCACTCATATTGTGTGATACTTGTTGGGCACCACACTCACTCCTATCTACGTGTTGTGTGATACTTGATTCCACCCACCCTCACCCCTCTTGTGTGATACTTGGTGGACATCACCATCCCAAATCTTGGAGTTCATCTTGGAATCAAGTATCACACAACATGTAGATAGGGATGAGGGTGGTGTCCAACAAGTATCACACAAGAAGGGTGAGGGTGAGTGGAATCAAGTATCACACAACACGTAGAATAGGGTGAGTGTGGTGTCCACCCTCACCCCTCTTATGTGATACTTGTTGGACAGCACACTCACCCCTATCTATGTGTTGTGTGATATTTGATGTAACGCCCCCGCTAATCACAGCGGTTGCATCACGCTGTATAGACTAACTTAGACTCGTGGCCAAGTAATCTAGGCTCACCGATACCAGGCGGTATAATAAAATCACATTGACAAGTAAGCACGTAAGGTTCCAAAATTCTGAGATTAGTGTTTTCGATTAAGAAAAACAGTAAACCACACAGATACATATCCGAGTTCAAGTAGACAGTTACACACTAACTGATACATACGATTTGATACAGCACAACTCCACCTCCCACTACAGAAATTAACTAAGATCCATCACACATTGTCATATAACACACCAACAAAACATATAAATCCACTTAACTACAGTCCACTCAGCCCATCCTGGATCTACTCGTGCGAATCATGCGTACCTGAAAGAAATAACACACGGGGGTCAGCTAATGCTGAGCAAGGGATCCCCCGCATACAGCGATAATCCAACAAGTGATATATATAAATAAAGCAGTAAAAGAAGGCAACACCATTAACCAACTCACCCGTCCCATACCAGGCGTTTGGTTAACAGTTGTAAAGAATAAAGTACAATGCACGTGATGCGTGAATCCTAACGTCCACCTATCTATAAAATGCAACACAGAACATGTCTAGTCGCGCGTCTAATCCTGAGGGCCCACACTATCAACCCGTCCCCAAGGCTCTTCTCGTATACCGGGGTATCAATCACAGAAGAACACACTAGGAGCCCATCCCCAAGGCGCGCATATCATATCATATCACAGAGGAACACACTAGGAGCCCGTCCCCAAGGCGCATATCATACGCACAGAAGGTCAATACTCACGCCATGCATACCGAGAAAAACCACTCTGGGGTTTATAACGCACACGTCAGCAACTCAGTATTATAAAACACCCACGCACGAGAAATCGTTCCCAGAGGTTTGACCACCGTACCGTATAAAATAATATAGTCATCCATCACACAGCCAATCAGGCTAGACAAATCACAGACCTCAACCGGTCAACAATCATAAACCACGCTCAATTCACCCAAACAGTGCCTTTACATAAATCCATCAATCACACGGCCAAACGGCCCACCATATAACCATACCCTATATATCAGAAGGCCAAACGGGCCAAATTACTTTACACACCATTCCCATTTCACATCATAAAGCCCACACCTACAGTCAGTAGATTTGCCTACGCAATCTATGTTACCACGCACGTACATAATTAAAAGAGGTAATGTTATCAGTTCACCATTGCTGTCATGCATATGTATACGGTACATCCCCATATCATAGGCTTAAACAGAAGCAATACCTGTGCAAATAACAGAGCAAACATCAAATTGAAACTAAGACCCCCGCGGTCTGGGATGCGCGGTCCTGAAGGACCGCGGCCCTAAAACCGCGCCACTCCCCGAGGTTTTCATGCAAAGGCCGCGCGGTCCATGTCGACCGCGGACCCTCAACCGCGGCACCTCCTGAACAGCCAAAACTTCTGAATTTCATAGATTATACAGTACACTTATACAATAAGGCATAATTATCAGTTAGAACCCCTTGCCTTGATTGGAATTGAGTTGAACACTTAGAATCAAAAGTTGGAAAACCCTATTCGGTTGATGAATCAGTCAGCTTGCGGAGGTCCTACAGAACTCAATCCATAACCAAATTACAATCCAAAAAGTGCTATGGAAACTAGAGATTAAGGGCTATAATTCTCATGAAGGAACTAACCTGAATTTCGAAGTGCAACTCTATGAAAATTGACTCCCAAATCAGCTGCTTGATTACTCAAATTCTGGAATTAAGTTTAAAGAGACAGCCACCTTAAAAATACTCTACATGATTCATTTCTAATCCAATTAACAAGAAAGAGGATGATTTGGAAACTAGAAGAAAAGTTCTACAACTTCACAGAAGAAACCTACCTAAACTCGACCGGGAAGTGATCGGAAATTGGCCGGAAAGTCAGCTCCTAGTTATTCAAATCCTGTGACAGCATGTTTTCCATAACTTTAAGGATAGGTTTCTTGTTGATATCAACCTTAACACGAGAAACTAAACCATAAACCTTGTAGAGAGGTACCAGAACTACAATTTACCTGAAGGAATCAAACTCATAATCATCCCCCAACTGGTAGAACAACTATGGTAAAGAGAGCTACTTGCATCAACAATCCTCCTACTTGTTTGCTCAAGCACCTTACCCACTCGACCCTATCTGACTTCTGGACATGGAAATGATTCAAAAGAGGTGTCCTACACGTGTAAGAAAAGTTAGAAATCAATTCCCAGCCGCCTCTCACCGCGAGGTATACCGCGCAGTCGAGCAAAGACCGCGGTCAAGGACCGCGTGGACCAGGTCAGGCTAAGCTCTTTTGACCCTCTCAATCTCATGAACTCATTGGTATAAGTCTCACCTGGATTGGTTAAGTGGTTTGGAAGTTACAATCCGAAAGGTCCGTCTATTTACACACTTCTTAGCCGCGAAGGTTCCTGCGAAACGAAACAACAAGGACACGGGTTATGACTCAAGAATTCGGGGCATTACACTTGATTCCACCCACATTCACCCCTCTTGTGTGATACTTGATTCCACTCTTGAATTGTTCTTGGTGCACAAAAATGATTACTATTGTGAACACACCATACCCTAATCGTTTGTGTACTTTCTATGTAAGTCATGTGTTAAAATAGACAAGTCTCTTGTGTATTGCACATCACACTTGTGTGAAATTAGGAAGTATTGTTTGCCACTAGACATAGACATCCCCATCTATTGTTGGTAGACATCACCTCTCTTGCATCAAACCGAGGCATTCAGAGCAATTTCCACCCATGAATTGTTCTTGGCGCACTAGGTGGGGCCAAAACACACAATCACCAATATCTTAGTGCCCTCCATACAACTATCCCTTCTCTACGTGTTGTGTGATACTTGATGGACTCCACCCTCTCCCCTTTCTACGTGCTGTGTGATACTTGATTGACACCACCCTCACCCCTATGTACGTGTTGTGTGATACTAGATGGGCACCACCTTCACCCCTTTTACGTGATACTTGATAGACACCACCATCACCACTCTTGGAGTTGATCTTGAAATAAGTAATGTTTATCCTAAACACATACGTACATATATCTCTCTACGTAAAGAAGCTACAAATAAATGATGCGGCTCATGGTTGGAACAAGTGAGCTTTGTTAATGGAATTGCAACAGTGGAGGGTGGGACTCATGTTGATTATGTTACTAACAAGATAGCAAGCCATCTGAGCAATGTCATCAAGAACAATAACAAAAAGAACAAGAAATTCGACCTTAAGCCCCACGTAGTACAGAACCATCTATGGCTATTTGTCAATGCTCTCATTGACAAACCAGCTTTTGAATCTCAAACTAAGGAGACTCTGACACTTCGTGCAGCAAGCTTTGGTTCTTCATGGGATTTCTCTTGGTCTCCACCAAGTATCACACAACATATAGAGAGGGTATGAGGTAAACACAATAGCTCTCTCCTTTTTTGCACTTAGAACAATTTTTTGGTGGAAAATACTTCGAATGCCTCCATTTGGTGCAAAAGGGGTGATGTCTTGCAACAATAGACGATGATGCCCATGTCCAGCCACAAACACAAAATACTCATTAATTTCACACAAGTGTGTTGTACAATACACACGAGACCTATCTATTTTAACACAAGACCTCCACAGAAATTACACAAGAGATTAGGGTATGGGGTAAACACAATAATTCTCATTTTTGTGCCTCAACAACATTCCGTCCCCTGGAGAGTGCTTCAAATCCTCAGTTTGGTGAATGATAGGTGACGTCTATCAACAATAGACGAGGACGCCTATTTCCAGAGCTAAACACAAGATGTTGCTTAATTTCACACAAGTGTGTTGTGCATTACACATGAGACTTGTCCGTTTTCACACAAAACTTTCATGTGTGTCCAAAAATATTTCCAAAAATATTCTAAATTGCAAAAACATAAATAATCATGTGTGTCAAAATTATTGAATTTATAATTCTACACATGATTTTCATTTTGAAGGTTGTTTTCTTTTGTTCAACTCAGCATACATTTATTCGATCATTGGTTTCCATAGCCGAACACGAACATTAATAAACCAGTTCGACACCTAGTAAGGTTGTAGCTTGCAACCCTGTTGGACGTTGGCCAGAAGTTTCTCGCAAAACCCATTTCTGAAGATTCCCAAAGTAATGCGCCCTATCTTCTGCATGATCACTTGTACAAAAAACTAGCCAAGAAAAGTAAGCAGCATTATTGTCTGAAAGCTGACCACCTGAAGGAAAGGCTCGAGATGGCGATGGACTTGAATCAAGCAGGTTGAGAATATTGTAGTGAGTCCTTTCTAAATCTAGTGCTGATTCCTCTGACTCTGAGGAGACAGAGTTGTGGGCTCTTAAATCAATTGTAGCCATATTCATATCCACAAGTTAGCTTCCCTACAAGTAAATGATTGAATTTCATCTAGATTGCATATAAAAATTATCCATATATTATATTAAAAACCCATACGTAAAATGAAAATAAGCACTCACTGGAAGTTTGATAAGACAACTTAGGGTGGTTAAGTTCTTTGATGCAACCAACATATAAAAATGGGGCTATAGATACCAATTGCCAAGTTATATGCCCTAAATAACCAAATATTTTAGCATTCCAAAATTTAATACAAAATGTCAATCCTAGATCCTGGATGCCAATCTAATTTGTAAATACACACAAATTAATTCAGTGAGGTGAGGTCCATATCATGGGGAAAGAAATTCATGGACCTGCTCAATTCAAGTAACTAAATAGGTTCTTGTGATTTTAAAAAACAAATCTTCAAATATCATTAAAACTAACACCACAGATTTAAGTAAATGAATTAACAGAAAGCCATAAAAAACTCACTTCTTGCATTTCACACAAAAAGAAAGAAATCATAAGAGCGGCACGACAACCTGCAGGTCATAAGCAATTATCACTTCTTATAACAATCTTATTATTTGCCCCTCCACTCATCATTTGATTTCAAGGAATGAAAAACTATGAGCAAAGACTATTAATATTATAAAGGACCAATGTTAACCATTTCATGACAAAGCTGAAGAAAAGAAACACGCTCAAAACAAAGGAAAAGAAATAATACAAGACCGAAGAATATAGGAGGAGTGGATAAACAATCCCAGGGATACATATCCAGATAATGAAGATCACACTATTCATGAAAATAGTTAAGATGCAAGGCAACAGCTTAATTCGAGTCAATGATTGATTAATCAGGATTTCTGGTTAAAAAGAAAAGGAGAAGAAATAAATCTTCGATGCATATTCAATAAAAGCTATATCCTGTTAGGAAGAAACAGGATTTTCATTACCTAACATAGATTTTCTCCCCTGCAAACATACTCTATGACAGTCCTTTATTGTAAAAGAAATTTTCAAATAGAAAATTTTAAACAAGATTGAGAAAGAATTATCAAAGACCTGGGAAAATAGACAATAAAAATCCTAATTAAGGCAAGCTAACAACTCTATTACACCAATAAGCTATGACCAAACTGCCCCAACCCCCACCATTCCAATACGCAATACAATGAAATCCAAGAACAATATTTTAGAAGAACCCGACGGGGGGAGGGGGCGCAAATTAAACACCTCAAAAAGAAAGGGGGCCTAAGAGATCAAACCTTGGGATTGATTGTATCAATCTTGACAGGGGTAGAAGAATAATCAGAAGCTATAGATTCGCATGATTTGTTTCAGAAGTATTTTTGCAGAAAAAAGAAATTACAATAAAATACTAAAATATGTAATTAAGAAGCTGAAGAATGTCAAAGCCAGCAGCAGTTTATAGAACAAACGCTAGAGATGATTAGAGGAAAGCTAAACCCTAATTTTGAATCGGTGGAAAGGGGTACATATCAATTTCAAGGAAATAGATTTGGGGAAATTTGATAATCAAGATTTAAGAGGATACCAAAGCCCAACCTAGATAAAATTAAATTCAAGAAGCGATTGTACCCAAGAAATGAAAAAGATGACCAGATGAAGAATGAGGAAGAGATACGGATGAGAGCGAATAAGAAGAACCGGAGGCGGTGGGATTCTGGGAGACGGCGGCCGGCAATCGACCACGACGGACGGCGGCTGTTGATGCAGGATTGGAGGTCACTTGTGATTTGGAGGATAAATGAGAGCTTTCTGCGATTTGGAGGAGAAGAGAGAGCTTTCTCTCTCTAAAGAATCGTTAGGGAAGAAGAAATGGGAGGGGTATTTTGAACTATTCATGAATCTTTTTTTTTTTTTCCTTTTTTCTTTATTGTGTGTATTTGGAGGAGGGGGTATTTAGGAAGTATTTTAGGTGGGAGGAGTTAATTCATGAAAAATAAATGCTTGTTGGAGTTGACCAACATAAATGAGGGAGGGGAGGGGGTAATGAGAAAATTGCCCTATTTTCAATGCTTGAATAAAGGTGTTATTAAAAATCTTTTGCCTTTGGCTCAATTTTTTTTAAAAAAAAAAAAGTGGCAGGACGCCTTCGAATTGTTTCCCTAAAGTTTATTTTGTCTTTTTTTTTTTGAATATATATGACCCCTGGTGGGGACTACTTATTATAATTTACTCTATTCTAGATTATGTTAGTGGTCGGGAGAGCCATTAGCGGATATGTTTATTTATGGCTAGTCTGAGGTCAATGTATGTCTTTGATTATTTGGGATATTGTTGGGTTATGCTGGTTTATCACCACCCCACCGCCCCACCCCCAGATTTTTTTGTAATTTATTGTAAATTTAATTTATTAATTATAAATTTTAATTACGGTTAATAATTATAATTTTGATTAATTATAAATTTTGTAGAATTGTTGATTAATTTATATTAGTTGAAATTAGCAATAACTTAATATTTAGAAATATAAAATTAGAAATAATTAAGGTTAACAATTATTTAAGAGTCATGATTAATTATAAATTTTAATTATTAGATACTTTAGTATTAAGGAATTGTCCTCGAAACCAATTGTAGTTGAAATTTTTTTATCCAATCAATTGCTTCTAAATCAGTCTAAAAAATTTCTGAAAAAATTCATGAACTTAACTTTCGAAAAATCCGTTGAAAGGCTTTCGATTTTGATAGAAATTGAGAGAAGAATTTAGAGCTTACCAAGTTTTTTTTTTGTGTGTTTCTCATGTTCTAGATCCGATGTAACATCCCATGTTACCGGAATAGTAATTCCAATGACAGAATATGAGGAAAATTTTTTCGCGAAATTAATTAATGGAAATAATTAATTTCGAGAGTGCGGAAAATATTTATCGGGCTAAGCAAGTTGGAATTAAAGATTCAAAATTAATTCCAAAGCCCAACAGCGAACAGGAACAGTCCAAGCCCAACAGGATTTGGGGGCGACATTCAGAAATTCAGATTGAAGAATCAATTCAGTGTAAAAGAATTGATTAAAGTCTAAGGAATCAAGAGGAGATTGGTTCAGACTTGCAGATTTTAGAAGTCAAAATTGGCCCAAGCAAAAATGACATAAATCCCGCATTATCGCGGAAAAATGACACTAACGCGGAAAAATTTCCGCACTAACGCGGAAAAATTTCCGCGATATCGCGGAAATTTTGGCAGAACGCGAAATTGCATGGCATGGCAGAATTTGACAAGGACATCATTTATGGGTTTCTTATGCCTATAAATACAAGGACTTGGTCAGAATAAGGTTTATGTCATCTCCTTCATATGCATAAACACATTCTGCCAAAACACTCAAAAGAGTCAAAAACATTCAGCTGCCCATTTCTTGCACATCCGAGGTCGGATTCCAGATTTTCTTGTGGATTTGGAAACCTTGCGGTAAGGTGAGTAATTCCTTCCGTATGGATTTCATTTTGGTTCAGTTTGGCATTTCGGTTAAAGATGGCAGTGTGCAACATTTTGACAGATTCAGACGACAGTGAGTTTCTTCCTTGTGCATCGGTTCAGATTTCATCATTTGGGGTAAGCCTTCGATTTCAGTTTTTGCACAGAAAATGGCATGAGAATTCAGTGGGTCTTGAGCTGTTAAAATTACACACAAATGGCAGAAATTGAAAACTGAAACAGTGAACAGTAAACAGCGGGCATGGCAGAAATTTTGACATAACAATTTGGACGAATATTCATGTCATAATCATCTTGTTCTTGATAATCTTCATCCGAAACTTGAAGGCTGCCAGATTTGATTCAAAAGCCATGAATTGTGGGAGATTGAGTGTGTTTGTCAAAAGAAATCCCTTGAATCCGGGAGCAGTTGGTGGGGAAATGATTTAAAATGCAAATAGAGCACATGTGGATGTGAAAGAAGTCTTGCAAGAATAGACTTGGTCAAAATTAGTCAAAATAACATGGAAACCAAAATGATACTATTTCTTGCGTAACAGCAGCCATGCGGAAATTGTGTCACAAAATGACATGAAATCCGCGATATTGACAGCCATGCGGAATTTTGGGCAGAAATGACATGAAATGGATTTTGGCACATAAAGTCTTGCAATGGGTCACTAGTGACATGGAATTGATTTCTTGCAAGAAATGATGAGAAAATTGAATTGATTTGCAATTGCGCAAGAATTGCAATTATGCCTTAATAATTAAATTGGGAAATTTAATTGGGCCATGCCATT
>MAYD01548031.1:0-11596 GCA_001909325.1 Ruellia speciosa
AGAGTATACAAGTGCAAGGTAAATAAGGGATACTAATGTAAAGTAAGTAAAGTAAAAATAGATAAATATAAACAACATCACACCGCCCCATACCGGTGCTTCAACCACATAAACATACACGAATGCACGTGATGCATGACCTAGCATACACCTATCTAACCTATATGCAATGCAATACCCAATGAATGCCTACGCCGGCACCTACCTACCCGCCACCCGCTCACGGCCCGGTGGTCCCCATCTCACGCCATGCTCAAGGCCAGGCGTCATCACCATGCTCAAGGCCAGGTGATAAGTAAATCATGTCATGCACAAGGCCAGGCAACAAAAATGAAATACAGTACTCATGCCATGCTCAAGGCCAGGCATATAAGAATGAAATGCAATACTTATGCCATGCTCAAGGCTAGGCATATAAGAATGAAATGCAATACTAATGCCATGCTCAAGGCCAGGCATAAAGGATATGAAATGCAATAACAATGCCATTCGCCAGCTGTAGAGTTCTAAGGTTCATGTAATCCGATTCTCACCACCTAAGTTCCAGGCCCTAAGTCATATCCTTCATATGTGATTCACAATTCATCAAGAGCACTTACATACCAGGTATCAACCCTATTAGACCCGTCCACGGTCATGCATCTGTCAAGAATACCAGGAATAAGCGTCCTTCAAGTCTCTATAACTCCAATATCAGTATCTCAGCAAACAGTGAATCATCATATCAACCTAGGTTCACATGCCGATCAGCTGCCCTACAAGATTTCCAAGACTCAGTCATCTACAATACGACAACCTAGAACCAAGGTTCGAATACAATATCAATTTTCGCAAGGAGTCATGAGCATCAAGATCAGTCACAATCCAAGTCTAATAATCAAGCATTGCAATACATATATCCGGACACGACATAATACATCTCGAGTAGCCAATACGTCTACGTTAACATGCCAAGTTTTCCAAACCATAAGCCACTAAGGCACATTCATAAATTCAACAACCTAGATTCCAGTTTAACCGTCTCAACCATGTCTTAAGCGCTCATTAAGTACTTTAACAAATTCTCGCTATCTTAGGCATGACATAACAGTCGTGATCATATAGGTATAACTGTGCAAGGAATGAACGTAAACAGAAAATGAAACAGGCAGAACAAACCTGCCAGGCCCACAGTCCTTGCCACGCGGTCTGCACCGACCACTTGTTACCCCAGCTCGACCGCGCTGGCTGTTGCCCAGTCCTTGACGCGCGGTCCTCACGACCGCACGCTCGACCGCGCACTCATGAACAGTAAGAACTGTCGTTTGACACATTTTAGAATCCAAAATCATCGAATATAAACACCGTAAAGCATTGCCTGATATTTCGGAAATGGAATCCTATGAGTTGTACGCCTCAAACAACCCTCCAAACTTCCCGATTTTAATGAATCGTCCGACGAACGTGACAACCTAAACAAACACAAACATCGGCGATCAACAACATCCCCAACCCATGAAAAATAATGGATTTTAGCACTAGAGACTTACCTCTACGATCTGATCGAATCGCAACAAGAAATCCTTCAAACGACAAGGATGAATCTTTTGGGGTTTATGGAGAGTAATAAGGAGGCTAGGGCGACGTCTGGAGAAATGCACTACAGCAAATGATTGCAATGGGGTTAGAAATGGGATAAAAAGGCTTACACGAAATGGGCCGAAGCCCATTGGGTCATCTGCCCCTCGCGCGCTGCGCGACCCCCAGAGCACGGGACATTACATTCCTCCCCCCTTAGGAACATTTCGTCCTCGAAATGAAAGATCAAGGGAAACACTGAAACCAGAAGATCAAAATCCAGCAGGTGATTCAACATCTCTTAATCGAGATATATGAAGATCGCTATAGACTCCCACATAGATTGTAAACAAGTATTTCTTTGTACGACCCTGAAAGAAATCACAATAATGCATGGAATTGGAATTACCGAAGCGGAAGAAAACTTAACTTCCTATAAGGTGCTATAAGAATCCAATTCGGAGTTCAAGGGTAAACTCCACAGAGTAACGACCAGCAAAAATAACAACCATCTTCGTAGAATCAATCAAAAAATGAATGCTTCCCCCTTAACCATCTTCGAACCCCAATGAATCGTACCAACGCAAGAGTATTACAACATTCGGATACACAAGAGGAATCCCCAATGCCCAATTCGAATCGATTCCAAATAACAAGTTTGACAATAGAACAAAAAGAATTCCAGTAGTTTAGACTGTTATGAAAGTATTCAAAAATCCCCAAATAGCTACAGAGTCAAAACCATATGCGTGTAAAGAATTGAAGACAAATGGGAAGGCTCACGACCCCAAAGAATACAGTGGCCAAACTCAGAACATGAGGAGAACAAGAAATGTCAAGGCTCAGATGATTCCCTTACCAACATCTACCATGCATCTGACATCACACGTGCTACAAGGTTGGTACTATACTTCGCACTAGGCACTCTAATAGGAATTAAACCTATACGCCCCACAAACGCTCACATTCACAATTGGCTATACTACAGCCTCACGACGATGACAACCCTCCTGAAAAAGCAACACATTCTAGCTTTGACCCCAAAATAAGGCCTATAATACATAGAAGTTTAGGTATAGCAAATGATGCCCGATATATGTGATTAATACCTTTCCAGAAATCTTAACGCGTGAACACCAATTTCTCAGAAGAGTTCAAAATCAAACTCACAAAGGAAAGGCTTGAAAACTGAGACCCAAGAATCTGCTGCCCCTGCGACCCAGCAGTGACACTGATTTCAAACGCAAAGATGACAGGGCAAACGATACCCGAAAATAACCCATGATACACCGTTGGAAAGCTAACGCGATGAGGTTTCTGAATATAACAATTCCAGTACCAGATTTCAAGAAACATGAACACATCAGCAAAATGAATACAGCTCTACAAATCTGCCAAGAACAAGAACGTGCAAAAAATCGCAAGATTGCAAGATCGCAAAACTTGTCAAGCACAAGAACGAAATCATGAGGAGTCTTCACAGCCTCCAAGATGCCAATAAGCCCTCAATGTCCTAAAAACTAAGTCACAAATAATGGAATCCAAATCCAAACTCACCCGATCGTACGATTGCCACGAAACTTGAAAGAATTTACAAAAGATTATCGTCATGTCAATTTGCCTCTAATGACACTAGAACGAATGATTGACCTAATGTAACCAAAAGAAATTGTATCCAAGAAACAAAAGGAGACTTGCCACCCCACCTACGAGGTTGAACACGGTGACTTGCTCAAACGTAACCCCATCCCCCAGCATCCGTAGCACAAGTGAACTTTGAGGTCCAACAAAGAAATATTCTATCACTGTTGCAAGAAGAAAATGATAACCAGTGTCAAGAACGAAAAGGACAGAAGAAAAATCAGAGTCATAGCAAGATAAATTTTCGGCCACCCCTTCCTCAACATCTCGGGTTTCGTAACAACCCTCTACAACGCACAAGATAAGATAAAACCGCTAACCGCATCAGTTGATTCAAATGTCCCATGGACGCCTACCAAGAAATTCAATCACGGGACATAAACGCCCCTGGAGTTCCACTAAATTCAAGATCCACGTACCTCCTACACAAAAGATTCTCAAGATGATTGCTACACGGCCCTATCTTAAGAAGTATAGTATTTTCAGATAAGAAGGAGTAACACAGGGATTCAAGAAATGACCGTCAAGATTTTCACAGCTGCAGGATTTCAATCATGCCACCAAAACCATGGATGGATTTAGAAAATCGAACGACAACCTGGGCATTCAGAATACCACCCATCAAAACACATTCGATACTTATCGAGACAAAACCTCCCATCCCCTCAGAACCGAGAAAAACCAAATCACCAAAAGTTAAATGTACTAACGGAAGACAGCAGCTGACCGAAACAATAGAGCACTTCTAAGTCCCTAACACCCATTCTAAAGCTATCAATAAATTTCCCTAAAAATCAGGGATCAACATCAACATGTTAGGAATCCAAGGAAAGAAGAAACACTTGGAATCATCGAGTAATATTTCCAGAATAAATTCATAAAAATCATCGTGCAGATTCGGCGACGCTGAGGGGTGTAGAGTATATCTCCTAAACCACAAGTCCAAAGGCTACAAGATTTTAACACAACGCAGGAGACTCACCAAGGAACAACATACTCAAAAATCACATGAAAAATTCCCCAATAGCTACCTCTGCTACTCATCACAAAGCAAGACACATAAACTGTCAAACCTACGATGAACACAATTCTTACGTTACGCAATTCAAGATTCTTTCCCACCATCCGGGTTCAAGCGTAAACAAAAAAATCACCACCATTGGTATGAACACACAGGGTTCCCACTCAAAAGAAAATCATGAGTTCACCCCCAATCATCAATTCTCCTCGTGCCAAGATCAGGCAACAACAACAACCTGTCAACATTCACTTCCAATTATCACTAGAGTTAGGTATTACACTCGCATGCCAAACCATCACACAATAAACAATGCTATAAATTAGTGAATAACTCACGTTAAATCACTTAAGACACTACGCAATTCTAATCGTACTCCTCTCCTAATTCCACGAATACTGGTCTAATCGTATCACACCCCACTCCCATCAAATGATGGCATCCTTTCCCATCAAGAAACTAATCGTCTTAGCACACAACACCAACGTCGAAGACACGCCTCAATAGAGATGAAATCTTAGAGTTAAAGGTCAAAAATCAACAAAACAAAACTAATGAGAGAAGGAAGGGAAGGATTACGAAACCTACAGACCCTACGTAGCCATCCAGTTCACCGAGAGGGTCAATCTGTCACCACATCCAAGAAAATCGTCGTCAACATGCTACGTCATAGTCATCGCATTAAAGGAGAACATAAGATCTAAGCCCGTCTAGCATGAATTCCTAAACTAGTCTCAGTCAAGGGTCAGTTAAATAAGTCTACGGTCGGTATACCAGTTCTTAACCAAATAAGCGGAACCAGTACAAAAAGATAATCGAAAAATAAACAGGTCCACCCCTCAAGACCTTGATCCTCATGAGTTCTATGGTTCATGTCCGTAGAACGCGCAACACCTGCAATAGAAATGCAGAAATAAAAAATGCAGATCCTATGTCTATATGCCAACCCCGCACACACCTCACCACCTATGTCTAACCAGTTTTTACACAAAAAATTTTAGCACTCAAGCTCTGATACCATTCTGTAACGTCCCGAAATTTCAACATTTCGAAACCGTTACTGCCGTATCAAATCATCTAAGCTATTGGCCAGTTAACTCAGAATCTTTGATACAAGGCCGGGTGAAATATCCAAAAGCACAGAAGCACATAATTATTTCATTATCTTGATTAAACCTTTCATGCGGAAACGAGAAATATAGACAAATAAGACATAGTAAACGAATCATGCAATAAAGCTAGAATCCTCGCATCCGGGCAACACCGCCCTAATTCGACCATACCGACTTGAAAAAATACGTCCATAATATAACAGCAATAACCATTAATCAAAAGCACACTCCTAAGCACTCAAGTAAACAAAAAGTAACAAAGATGCAGTCTAAATAGTGTCCACTCTTCCCAAAACCCCTAATGTACAGCTGCGCCTCCAGGAGGATCTATAAAAAGAACGCAAAGGGGTCAGTACAACGTACTGAGCAAGAGTATACAAGTGCAAGGTAAATAAGGGATACTAATGTAAAGTAAGTAAAGTAAAAATAGATAAATATAAACAACATCACACCGCCCTATACCGGTGCTTCAACCACATAAACATACACGAATGCACGTGATGCATGACCTAGCATACACCTATCTAACCTATATGCAATGCAATACCCAATGAATGCCTACGTCGGCACCTACCTACCCGCCACCCGCTCACGGCCCGATGGTCCCCATCTCACGCCATGCTCAAGGCCAGGTGTCATCACCATGCTCAAGGCTAGGTGATAAGTAAATCATGTCATGCACAAGGCCAGACAACAAAAATGAAATGCAGTACTCATGCCATGCTCAAGGCCAGGCATATAAGAATGAAATGCAATACTCATGCCATGCTCAAGGCCAGGCATATAAGAATGAAATGCAATACTCATGCCATGCTCAAGGCCAGGCATAAAGGATATGAAATGCAATAACAATGCCATTCGCCAGCTGTAGAGTTCTAAGGTTCATGTAATCCGATTCTCACCACCTAAGTTCCAGGCCCTAAATCATATCCTTCATATGTGATTAGCACTTACATATCAGGTATCAACCCTATCAGACCCGTCCACGCTCATGCATCTATCAAGAATACCAAGAATAAGTGTCCATTAAGTCTCTATAACTTCAATATCAGTATCTCAGCAAACAGTGAATTATCCTATCTACCTTGGTTCACATGCCGATCAGCTACGCTACAAGATTTCCAAGACTCAGGCATCTACAATACCACAACCTAGAACCAAGGTCCGAATACAATATCAGTTTTCGCAAGGAGTCATGAGCATCAAGATCAGTCACAATCCAAGTGTAATAATCAAGGCATTGCAATACATATATCCGGACACGACATAATACATCTCGAGTAGCCAATACGTCTAGGTTAGCATGCCAAGTTTTCCAAGCCATAAGCCACTAAGGCACATTCATAAATTTAACAACCTAGATTCCAGTTCAACCGTCTCAACCACGTCTTAAGCGCTCATTAAGTACTTTAACAAATTCTCGCTATCTTAGGCATGACATAACAGTCATGATCATATAGCTATAACTGTGCAAGGGAATGAAGGTAAACAGAAAATGAAACAGGCAGAACAGACCCGCCAGGCCTGCGGTCCTTGCCCCGTGGTCCACACCGACCGCGCGTTTCCCCAACTCGACCGCACTGGCTGTTGCGTAGTCCTTGGCGCGCGGTCCTCACGACCGCACGCTCATGAACAGTACGAACTGTCGTTCGACACATTTCAGAATCCAAAATCATTAAATATAAATACCGTAAACCCTTGCCTGGTATTTCGGAAATGGAATCTTACGAGTTGTACGCCTTAAACAACCCTCCAAACGTCCCGATTCTAACGAATCGTCCGACGAACGTGACAACCTAAACAAACACAAACATCGGCGATCAACAACATCCCCAACCCGTGAAAAACAATGGATCTTAGCACCAGAGACTTACCTTTACGATCTGATCGAATCGCAGCAAGAAATCCTTCAAACGACAAGGATGAATCTTCTAGGGTTTATGGAGAGTAACAAGGAGGCTAGGGCGACGTCTGGAGAAATGCACTGCAGCAAATGACTGTAATAGGGTTAGAAATGAGATAAAAAGGCAAACACGAAATGGGTCGAAGACCGTTGGGCCATCTACCCCTAGCGCGGTCCTTGTCGTGCGGTCCTTGCGGACCGCGCTTGCTCGACTGCGCGACCCCCAGAGCACGGGACATTACAGGGTTTTAGGAAACTGTTCCCCTATGATTGCAGCTCAATTACAACTTAGAATACTCACATAGGGAACATAATTCACACGAGAACTATTATAGGCCAGTGTCCAATGTCTATTAAAAGAAAATAAATGTCCCAAACCGAGACTTCGGGTATTTAATACAAGCTGACTAAATAAATAAATAAATAAAATTGCTTCAAACCGAGACTCGACCACTAAATACAAGCTAATTCTTTTAAAATTACATCATTTGAATTTACAATTAATTAACCGAATAATGAATAAATAAATATTTAAACAGTTAAATAATCGGAGCAGAAATATAACTCATTCAAGGTTAAATAAAGGAAATCATATATCATTCCCTCAATCTCACAAGATACTCAGGAATTCCAATAATTCCCAGGTCCCTCTAGAGCTTTGTCAATACCTGGGATGCACAAGCAGTATCATTAATTCAAAGACTAAGTAAGGACCAAACATAAATTAATTAAATATGCAATTTAGAAATCACATGAAAACCATGGGAATATCTCTAATATATTCACCAATGGAAATTTATTAAATATGCCACAATATAATAATGTCATGGATGCACAATTTAAAGATATGCACTTTAAAAGATATGCGATGGCAATATCATATTGCCCACTTAATCTGTCAAGTCCAATCATTCGATCACCATGAATCCCCTGGAGTATCCTTTCAATGCGCGTAAGCTCACAAGGGTGTCATATGTGTCTTTATATGGGACTACACGCCGTACCTTTACACGCGTCAATCAATACCCAAGCTACTCTAGAACTTGCGGCACAAATCAAGAGACTACCCCTTGTAACAATCTGGCGTAACTTAAGGTAGCCCCCACTTAGCGTGCTTCACAAACGTGGTAAAACTTAGGTTTTTCAAATAAAGACAAACTCTTATACGACATGATTGAGTATAAATCCTCAAAGTATATACACATAGAAGAAGTCAACTCATAGAAGTCACCGAACTCATGATGATAATCACATAAGTGCACACAAGGCACAATTCATCAAAGATACAATAATTACAAGAATTACATGAGTGCAAAATAATATGCAATATATGAATATCAACATTCATCAATTACATGAGGCAGCATTTACAAGGACACTCCGGGGACCTCCAGGTAGTCCCGCTCGGGGGGACAACACCTGGCTTTTCTGGCACTCGTGCCAATTATATGCCACCCTATCCTCCGCATCACGTAAGATCATATGCCACCCTTATCCACCGTTGCATAATCATATCACATTCACATGCACACATAAATCATCAACACACCAAATCACATCAGTATATAAACAAGGCCCTCGCACAAGCTAACCTCTCGCCGAGTCAACCCACACAAGCACAGAAGTCGACACCACTCAACTCAGCCTTTTCGGGGCGTAATCATCAAACGCATGCCCCTCAGGGCCTTTTATCAAATTCAACACATCACAATGGCTCTGTCGGCCAAAACACATATAAATAACCACGGGCCACACTAACCAACACAATTCATCACCCAATCACAGACCAATCGGGCCAAAATATCGTTTCACAACTCAACACAGCCAACCGGGCTAAAACATGGTATTCACACGCGACACAATGACCAAACAGACCAATACAACCTCAACAACAACAGCACGAGGGCCAATCTGGCCAAACATAATATCACTATCATAACACGTGCCCAACCGAGGCTTTATCCCAAAATCCGAATCGTTATAACAGCTCTAACTGGCTAAAAACATATTTCCAAAACACACGACCAAACAGTCAAATACACAACACATCACGGGGCCAATGACCCAACATAATATCATAACACTGAGGCCAAACGGGTCAAATATAGTACCAATAATACACATAGCGGCCAAACGGCCCAAATAACACACGTCGTGACCAACGACCAAATAGTTCTTATCCAACGCAGCCACATAAGCCAAACACGATATCAGATCACATCATAGGGCCAAATGGGCCAATCATCATTTTATAACACCACATGGCCAACCAAGCCAAACATTTCCACGCATGCTGTGGTCAATGGCCAAATAATCGTATCCTTACGCACACGATGGTCAAACGGGCCAAGAATCATTTTATAACTCGACACGGCCACCTGGGCCAAAGGTTTTAACACACGCAGTGGAAAATAGCCAAATAATCATATCCATACTCGACTTAGCGGCCAAACGGACAAAATAACATTTCACCAAACGATAATCAACGAACCAAAGATCATAACACTCAATAGTGGCCAAACGTGCCAAAACATAATCTTATAACAAAACACTGGCCAAATGGGCCAAGATTAAGATCACATCTCATATCTCAATACAACAAACTAGCCAAAGGTTTTGCACACACACCCTGTAGCCAACGGCCAAATCTCTTTCCAACAATCAGTCAATCATTTAAATAATCGTTCTTCCAAAATCAACGCACCCCAAAACGTTTATCAAATATATGTTCAACCCTGTTAAACCCATTCTCAGTCAGATGATCATCTATCATCGTATTCTATGTCATAACCGATCGCGTATAAGTGAAATCAGGCAATGTTAGAAGCAATAGCATAATAATTCCAAAATCACATAGTGGCCAGATGTGCCAACATCTTTTCAAAACCCAAGTCAATTGTTCAAGTATTCGTTCTTTCAAAATTACGCACCCTAGAGCGTATACATATATCAATAGGACACATCAGTCAGCATTCGTCAAATCACAATAGTATCCCCTACAATTCAACGTTAGATGATAACAATTTATTATCATCTAAGTCATAAATCGAACACTTAGATATAAAGAGAGGCTACGTTAGAATCAATATCATTAAAAACCATAAATCATCATCTGAACCCGCAGTGTTAAAACCATACTAAAAATACCAAAAATTCTAAACCCCTTGTCTTATTTGACGGAATCCCCCTTGAAGAAATTCACCAATTTAAACCTCCCCCAACTTCAATGGATGTCGTCCCCAAAATCCTAAAAACTACACAGATGACTGCTCCCCAGTCTGTGTCTTGTAGTCGTCTTTCTTAAAACCTATATAGTCACAATTTATATTCACAACTAGATTCCCAATAATGACACTTTTTAAAATAATAACTCCAACTAGCCCAAAAACTAATGATATTCAATAATAATAACCATTTAATAATAAAATAATAAAAAAACATAATACGATTAAATTCATTTAACGCAATTCCTTTACTCTTAGGGCTCATTATACTGAATTAATCAAATTCGGTTATACCTTGATGACGAGAATGAAAAACTGAACAACTTTGGAAAAAGAAACTCACCAATGGTTCGACGAATGCTAAAGCAATCACTATCAAGAAATCGGTCCCGGGCCAATGGTGACCTTTTAAAATTCCGATTGGGTCATTGTGTAGTTCTCAATCCCACTATCATTGTACTCAAGTTTCATCAAAATTTTACGGTCGATGGCAGCATACGCCTAAAGACCTCTCAGCCTTTGAAATGAAAGACAGGAAAGAAATCTCGATTTGCGTGTATGTATACATGGTGAACTGGTTCAAAATGAAATTAAGAAAGAAATGTATTGTGTGTGTGTAATGTTTGTGTGTATGTTATGTAAATATGTATAACTTAGCCTGATTCACAAAGCAGCAACGTGTACCACACGTGTCCGAGGATGCGGAATAATAACAATAATAATAACAACAACTCAAGTCATATTTAAAATAATTGAGTATTTCAACACTCTATTTCTAATATGTATATATATATATATATATACACACACTAAAATTCATAAAATTCACCAAATATTATAGGGTTAAATTAACTCGCACACTTAAATCACTAATAAGAAACTACTAAAATATTGCGGATATTACAGCCGTGCCGCAAACGGTTGTGCCTCCTCCGCCGCTGATATTGGCGCAAGTGCCGGCATATTATAAAATTAACATAATTATCATGAATATAAATAATATTTAAAGGATTTAAAAAATTAAAATATTATTATAAAAATTGAATTATTATCAATTTATAGGATTTGAATTTTTGTAATTAATAGCTTTGAAAAAAATAAATCTATACTTTGGTTTATTAATTTAGAATAATTTATACTT
>MAYD01548035.1:0-10346 GCA_001909325.1 Ruellia speciosa
TGAATGGTTATGGCACATGTAAAAGGAGCAATTTGGATAGTAATTTTTTCCGTTTGGGAAAAAAGGAACTAGAAGAGTGTAAGTTGCGACCAACTATTTCCTTAGAATCTTTAGTAAGAAGAGAATTGCGTGAAGATTCCGCGATGGCAAATAAATTAGTCTTAAATGGAATGCCAAGTTTTGAATAATTAATAGCAAAATTGGGCCACGGGCCGTGGAGGAAACTCATCAAATTATTGGGCCTATTAAAAGTCCCAAAAATATGAGGCCCATACATTAATGGGCTGCAATGGAAAGTCCATGCATAGTTTCATGGCAATTAGAACTGGTACATTGAATTTCTGTCTCCATGATGAGGAAGGTGCTGCAGTATTTGCATTCTAAGAATTTCACAGTCTTCTAAAGATTATTATTCTTGTGAAATTTAAGTGCGTCATTGTGGCAGAATACAAGATAAATAAAATTTATTAGAATGAGATATGTGGATAAAGGAACGGAGGTTTCTCTCAGTCAATATTCATATGCCACAGATGACTATGAACTCATACACCATAATTTTTGCCTTCTCACAAATCACTCCACTCTTTACCACATCAATTATTGTGTCTTCATCCCTCTTTATCCTTTAAGAAAAAGATAAAAAGTAGGGTAGAAAAAGTGAGAGCAGGAGGAACTGAAAGAAATGGGGGAGAAAAAGCACCAACCCAAATGCATTCTGGGAAAAGGGATAAAAGGAGAAAGTGGAGATGCGGGGTATCGATCCCCGTACCTCTCGCATGCTAAGCGAGCGCTCTACCATCTGAGCTACATCCCCAATTTGGTTGATTTGACTTTTTAAGCCTTTAAATATACTCTCTCCGGTTTTAAAATAATTTAACGTAATATTGTCATCTTTTCAGAAACTATATCTGCCCTATAAAAAGTGAAAATGGAGATGCGGGGTATCGATCCCCGTACCTCTCGCATGCTAAGCGAGCGCTCTACCATCTGAGCTACATCCCCAATTTGGTTGATTTGACTTTTTAAGCCTTTAAATATACTCTCTCCGGTTTTAAAATAATATAACGTAATATTGTCATCTTTTTAGAAACTATATCTGCCCTATAAAAAGTGAAAATGGAGGTGCGGGGTATCGATCCCCGTACCTCTCGCATGCTAAGCGAGCGCTCTACCATCTGAGCTACATCCCCAACTTGGTTGATTTGACTTTTTAAGCCTTTAAATATACTCTCTCCGGTTTTAAAATAATACTACATCCATTTTTTTATTTTTGCAACATTTCCCATTTGCACGCTTGCCGAAGCATAACTTTAACCATTAATATCGTTAATTATCAATAGATAAAAAATATATAAAGTTGATATTTTAAATCTATTCATTAAGACGAATCTAATAAGACCCCACATGACTATATTTTTTCTTAAGTATAAGTCACTAATGATAATTAAAGTGAAATCTATGAACAGTACCAAAATCCCAAATGTTGCAAAAATTTACAAACGGAGGTAGTATAACGTAATATTGTCATCTTTTCAGAAACTATATCTGCCCTATAAAAAGTGAAAGTGGAGATGCGGGGTATCGATCCCCGTACCTCTCGCATGCTAAGCGAGCGCTCTACCATTTGAGCTACATCCCCAACTCCGTTGAGCTAACTTTGTAAGCATTCAAATATATAGTTTCTTTGGTTTTAAAATAATATAATGTAACATTACCTTTTGTTTTAGAAACTATCTCTCCCTTTGACCAATAAAATATTCTTATTTTTTCTTTCTACACATTAATAAAAAATACCATCAAAACCAATAAAATATCCTTATTTTCTATTTCCATACATTAATAAAAAACACCATTAAAAAGTATGCTAAGCGATAAAAAGTGAAAGCGAAGATGCAAGGTATCAATCCCCGTACCTCTTGCATGCTAAGCGAGCGCTCTACCATCTGTGCCACATCCCCAATTGGTTGATTTGACTTTTTAAGCGTTTAAATATATAGTTTCTTTGGTTTTAAAATAATATAATGTAACATTGCCTTTTTTTTTTTAGAAACTCTCTTTCACCAATAAAATATTCTTATTTTCTCTTCCACACATTAATAAAAAACACCATTTCTCTTTTCACCTCTAATAAATTTTTATTTCTCTCTTCATCCACTCTCTCCATTTTTTTCACTATTTTTTTTAATTTTTGTGCGACCTCTATGTTGCATTATGTTTTAATAGGAGGAAGTATTATGAAAAAAGAAAATTAGTCTCTAAATTCTCTATAGTTTGCTATATGGCAATCATTTACTTTAACTAGTGTAGTGCAAGTTGAGAAGGGGTAATAATATTCACACTGGGGTTTTGCCCATACCAAACTTTTGAGCTTGTAAAAATGATATAATGAAGAATAAGATTGACTACTAATTCCATAATGGGAATACAAAAGGCACATCAAAATTCTTAAATTTAAGGGCTTCAAAATAGTTGAAAAAGAAGAGTCGCTTTTGCAATATGAACCCCTAATATATAGATATATATATATGGAGTGGAGCCTTGAGTTGGGGAGAGGGGATATATATGTAAATTTGCAGCCTGCAATTCCAAAAAGGTAATATTATAGTGGGACTGCCAAGAGAAAAGTTGTGGTTGTAAGAAGCAGCATGAGCCCCCAAAATTCAGGAAATCTTTCCGCATTTCAGTTGGTTGTTGGTTGTTGGAAGAAACATTAAATTGCTGTCTAACACCTAGAATCCAAAAATTGGGAACATCAAGCCGTGTATCCTGCCACTATGCATCCAAGTAGCAAATATTGGCAGTTCAGGGCCTTCAAGCTTATTAAGGTAGGCAAGACGCCTCAGAAGGGACATTTTTTTGCTCTCTCGAGGTCTTCATCCTTTCATCCTTTTCAACCCCATCATCATTTATAGTTTGAACTTCATGGATGCTGACAAAGCCAGGATTCCGGCGGCAAGTGCAAATGAATGTTTTGAGTTGATGACCAATGGGCTATGGATTGTAGATTGCATAATAGAGGATAGATCTTGCTAGATCTGCTCAGATTCCTACTTGAATCAATAACAGAATGCATTATCCCAATTTGAACAAGCTGCATTCTGTTTATCATAGCATTGTCATTTGCCGGTTGAACTATATGTTCAGAAGGGCTGCGCTCCTTGTTCACTGACCATCGTATTTGAGACCCTGTAAATATGACAATACTGTTACAGTTTTACATTTTTGAAATCAGTGCAAGATCGCAAGAATATAATTTAAATTACATAAGCAAGTTTCATGGCATTTATTACATTCACATCAGTGGCATCTTCTTTGCCTAAAACACAAAGTGTCCTTTATTGTAGCAGCAAACAAGAATGGTTCCTCCAGCATCAGGATGTAAGATGAGATGATAGAACCTCTACACCAAACTGGCTAACGGTACATGAAATGTGAACCCTCATATGATCTGCACTGCTGGACAATCTAAAGTGCACATCTTTGAGATCAATACGACCTTTCATGCTTCCAATACAATCCCACTAGCATTTGCTGAATCAACTTTTATTCCGCAGCATTACCACCCTATAGTTTCGAACATCTCGTACCTGCAGATTGACCACCTATAAGAAGTGCATTTAAACATGGATAAGTATGGCCAAGTGACCTGTTGAGGCACATTTCAACAATAGTTGGGCCATATCAACAGACTTCATGGTGATTTTAAGCAAGAGAATCCAGTCCGTACGGATATTGCATAATTTTGTGCTTAGGTACCTCGAATCATGATGCTGGTGACAACACTAATAACTTTCCCTCAATCATAGCCGTGATCTTGCAAAAGAATCTTAGTAAGAGAACAATACCCGAAAAGAAAACAACCAGATCTGGAGTATGCACTCGTAGTTGAAGAATCAAGCATATAGTGTAGAAATGGAAAAGAATTAAACCTCGAGCCGCACCCAAGGAGAGGTTCACAAAAATGAAGCTACTACTTCAGTCACAGAACACATGATAAAACAATACTCAACAGATATACATAATAATAATCGCCGATTATATCAAAAAAATTAACTACCAAATCCACAGGAAAACATGAAATCTAGAAGATCGTGAATTTGAACAGATCCAAAACCTATAGTTGATAAGAATCAAGCAGATCGTGAAGAAATCGAGAAGTAACCTCGAGCCGCATCAAAGGAGAAGTTCAGAAACATGAAGCTACTACTCCAGTCACGAAACACAATATCAAACGATCTTCAACACATATCTCAAAAATTAACTACAAAATCCCAGTAAAACATGAATTTAATTAAAAAAAATGTAAAAACACCGTTCCAAACCTATGGTTGATAACAATCGAGCAGATCGTGACGAAATCAAGAAGAATTCAACCTGGAACCACCACACCAAAAAAGTGAAAATGGAAAGGGAGGAAGAATCGGAAGCCTTTGGCATGGGCGGTGTCGGGAAGGATAATCGGCGCAAAGGATTGCCAGACCTCACAGCCTTCCCAATCACCGCCCGGCCTAACGCTTCCGACCAACGTTCTCTCCCTTTTCGCCTTTCACTCGTAAACGCAACATATACGGCGGATCGGGAAAACAATAACCCTAGACTTGGAGAGCAGCTAATGCTCAGGGGGTATTTATGGTGGAAGCGAAGCATGGTATGGGCCAGGGACTAGTTATTCATTTGGGCCCGAAATATGGAACGCCCATTGGGAATTCAAAGCCCAAAACAGCACAGCTGACCCTGGCCGAGCTTGTCACGTTATAAAGTCAAAATGAGACAAAATTGGCCCATGCAGGTCTCGAACCTGCGACCTTCGCGTTATTAGCACGACGCTCTAACCAGCTGAGCTAATAGGCCATTCGTTGATGGATGGTTTGAAAATTTAAATATTCCTAAACTAACCCATCACGCAAACACGCCTCTGCCTTCTTTGACGTCCCGATAAACCAATCAGGAAAAGGGTTAGTAAATTGGATACCATGAATATGATTGTGTTCCGAATTCGAAGTTAATCTGGACTTGCAGTCGTGTTGGTGGAGAAAGTTTTTCCTAATTCTCGTGACTGCTTTCTGCCTTTGACAACATTCTGTGTTTCATTAGAGATTAAGTGTAAATGGCATGATTCAAATTGGCTTTTCTGTGATGTGCTTTGCGTTAAAGTGCCAATTTAACTCGATTCTAAATTGGCTATCTCACTTATTGAGAATGGTAATAAGATGGTCCCTTTTGCGATTTGACGCGAGAAATGAGAGGGATTATGCTCAGCTGATTTGGTTAAGATCCAACATGTTTGGAGAGAGGCCAATTACTAGGCTAGATTGGGGAGAACTCGACACCCGGAAACTCCTCCTTCGATTATTCCTTCTAAAGAACTGCTGCGATTGATAGCCTTGGATAGACAAGGTGTTACAACACCCATATAGTGGTTGCTGACTTACTGTAATGGGCTAATCACCCTCCCTTCTCTTCGGAATATATGTACATATATCAAGGTTAAAAACCTAGCTTTAGGAAAAAGAAACTCATTCTCATAATCTCATTCATATGTAATATTTATTGAATACATTCTAGAGAGCATTTATGGTAACTTAACACAAGGGGTAATGTCCATATGTTCAATTGCCAATCCTTGGATGCGGCTCTTAAGACATAAAAAGTTTTCTTAGCCATTCTTACAAGACTGATTTATTCTGAATCCATTTGAAGAGCGACTAAGGATGCATAAACCCCATCTTTGATCTTCATCAGCACATCATGCTTTCCCTTTTCACTAATTACTCCATTCTTTACCACTGCAATGGTATCTGCCCCAATTATTGTTGCCAAGCGATGAGCGACAACAATGGTGGTTCGGTTCACCATCACCCTGTCGAGTGCATCTTGCACTATTCGTTCGGATTCAGCATCTAGCGCACTCGTTGCCTCATCAAGGAGAAGGATTTTGGGGTCCTTTATTATGGCTCTTGCAATGGCTATTCTCTGTTTTTGCCCACCCGATAATTGTGTGCCTCTCTCGCCAACATTAGTATCGTAGCCCTCAGGCAATCCGGAGATGAAGTTGTGTGCATTTGCCGCTTTTGCGGCCTCAATGATCTCATCTTCCGTGACATCTCCCTTTTTCCCAAACGCAATGTTGGCACGAATGCTCTCATTGAAAAGTACCGGCTCTTGGCTAACCAATCCCATTTGTCGCCGGAGCCAACCCAACTTATACTCGTTAATCTCTACCTTATCCAATAAGATTCGCCCCGACTCCGGATTGTAGAATCTCTCTACAAGACTGATAACCGTTGATTTCCCACTTCCACTCTCTCCAACCAGAGCAACAGTCTAAAAAAAGTTAAATGTAAGATTGGTTCATCTATAGCCGGTAAACATTCGTTTTTTATTTGTATTTTTGATGTAGTTAATGAGCATCCAAAGAGTTTAGGCTGAGTGAAGAGTACCTTTCCAGCAGGTATTTTGAGGCACAAGTCTCTGAAGATCTGAATATCGGGGCGCGTTGGGTACTTGAAGCTTACATGTTGGAGCTCAATCTCACCATCCACACGATCCAATGTCACGCCTTCATCACTGCTTGAATCAATTTTAGGTTTGCTGTCAAGTATATCAAATATGGAGGCAACCGAATGTCTCAATTTATTCATATCTGGTGCTGCTGACATCGCATTAGCTATGCTGTTGGCACTCAATGTAAGGGCAAAGAAAACCTGTCCAAATTAGAGATAAATAGCCATAAGTGTGTAGTATTGTACAAAGTCACCAAATTGGAGACAAAAGTGTAGTATTGTACAAACTTTATGAGCAAATATTACCTTGAATACTACACCAAACGTTGCTTTACCCTTTTGAATAAAAACTGCTCCAATGTAGAAACAAAACGCTTGTGCACAATAGAGTGCTAAATTGGCAGCACCATAACCGCAGCCGCTGACTACTCCAACCTTGACTCCTTCCTTCACAGGATCTTCGCATTTGCCATTATACATTTGTATCACTTTCTCCTCAGATCCAAACGATGCCACAGTTCTGATGCTGCTCACAGCATCATTTGCTACTTGGCTGGCCTCTTCATAAATGGCCTGCACAGAAAATATTCATCAGTATACACGGTCTCCATATTTCGCATTCAGCATTTGAAGACACAAGTAAAGAAACCTTAGCATCAGCTGAGAATCCTTTGAAGAAAAACTTCGCTTGCATAGCTCCTTGTACACCAATAAAGGGCAGGGTACACAAAACTATGATGGCCAACAACCACTGAGCAGTGAACGCTATAACAAGGCCAACGATCACTGTCGTTATATTTTGTACTAGCAATCCCAATACATCTCCTACCAGGCCTCTAACGCAGGCAGCATCGACAAATAATCTTGCTCCCACTGCACCACTAGACCCGATAGATGCCTCCATGTTATATAGGTTATTTCTTCTATGAAAGAAAATAAAAGTATCAATAATGAAAAAAAAAATTAATGTACCTTGAGTTTGCAGGATCATCGAACCAGCTAATCTCCTGGTGCACAACCTTTCTAAATGTCAAAGAACGAACCCTTTCGACCAATTTAGCGCCTGCAATCCCAAAAAAGTAACTCTGCAGTGGATATGCAAGGAGGACAGCTGTGGCTCCAATGAAAAACATGAGTGCCCAAAATTCAGAACCTTTCCGTATCTTTTCTGGTCGTTCAAAGAAAACGTTTATAGCAGAGGACACCAAGAGTCCAAAAACCGGGGGTGCCACACCACTTGCCCCTGCCCCTATGCATCCAAGTAGAAAATATGGCATCTCGGGCTTGTTAAGGTAGGCTAGCCGTCTCAATGGGACATTTCTACGCGCCCTTAAGGTACCTTGAACCCTTTCAGAGCCTTCAGCTGTAGTTGGAACTTCATGCATGCCCACAAGAGCCGGACTGACAGAGGAAAGTGAAATGGAATGCCTTGATGACCCATGGCTTCTAGAATGTGTAGAAACTCTCTTGATTGAATTAGAATTGCTCAAGCTCCCATCCGAATCAAAACTAGAATTTGGCTTGTGCAATTGAGCTGCTTTACCGGTTTCAGATTGTTTAGTCCCTTCTTGCATGCGAACAAGCTGTGTATATGCGCCATCAGGATCTTCTATCAGTTCAGTATGCGTACCTAGTAATTGGTTTTCGAGAAAATGTGAACTTATGCGCTATTAGCTCGGAATGCAGAAAAACAAACAAATAAACAAATAATAATATTATGTAAACCTTGCTCGACTAATTTCCCTGCGTGCACGACTGCTATAATGTCCGCATTCCTGATGGTTGTCAAACGATGAGCAACAACAATAGTGGTTTGATTTGTCATAAGATTGTCAAGTGCTTCTTGAACTATACGTTCAGATTCAGCATCTAGAGCACTTGTTGCTTCATCAAGAAGAAGTATTTTTGGATTCTTCACAATGGCTCGAGCAATTGCAATTCTCTGCTTCTGACCACCGGAGAGCTGAGTTCCGTTTTCACCAACCATGGTATCAAAACCCTGTAAATGTTACACCTTCTTAAGTTTCTGAAATATCTGCCCAACACATGTTAACACGTGAGACAATTAGAGAAGAATATAGATAATTTACCTTTGGCAGCTTAGTGACGAATTTAGCAGCATTAGCGAGTTCCATCGCTCGTCTTACTTCAGCATCAGTGGCATCCTCTCTTCCATATAAAATGTTCTCCTTTATTGTCGTGGTAAACAACACTGGTTCTTGACTTACAAGTCCAATCTTTCCTCTAATCCATCGAAGACTCAAGTCTTTCAAATTAACCCCATCAATCAGCACGTCTCCAGCATCAGGATCGTAAAATCTCTCCACCAAACTGATCACTGTCGACTTTCCACTTCCACTCTGCCCAACTAAAGCTACAGTCTTTCCACAGGGTACGTGTAATGTGAACCCTGAAAGGATTTGGACATCCGGCCGAGCTGGATATCTGAAGAGCACATCTTTGAGGTCGATGTCACCTCTTATGTCTTCTAACACGATGCCGCTAGTATTTGATGAATCCATTTTCGGTTGGCGCTTGATAGTTTCAAACATCTTGTAGGCTGCAGCTTGACCTGCTGCAAAGGCATTCAAACATGGAGAGGCATTGCCAAGTGCCCTGACAAAGCACATTTTCAATTGTTAAATTAAAGCCATTTATGTTGGTTATGTTATGGTGATCAGATTCTGGCTTACATTCCTCCTAGCAGGATGGCGCTGACAACGCTAACAACAGACCCTCCGTCATAGCTGTGTTCTATTATTTGTTTGGATCCATACCAAACAGCGAGTGCATACGTAGCATACACAATGAACATCAATAGACCAATTCCCACACCTGCAGCTAGACCTTGTCTTGTAGCAGCTACACAAGCATTTTTCAGTTTGCTTTCATACTTGTCTGTCGCCTGTTTCTCACCGTTATAGGACACGACCTTCAAAGTAATTGGAGAAATTAATTAGCGTTCATGTGACATAAAAATTTACGAGTGAAGCGCCATTTTTACCGTCCTAATTGATCCAATTGTCTGCGACACAACAGTTCCAGCTTCAGCATAAGCTTTTTGTCCGCGAATTGACATCTTCGATATCACTAGACCCAGAAATCCTCCTGCTATTACCAAAGCAGGAAGGCTTGCAGATAACACCAGTGCAAGGCGCCATCCTTTCATATAAGCAATAATATAGCCTCCAAGGAATGCCGACAGACTCTGGATGAATTTCGCAACCTGAGATAACTTGTAATTAGAGATTGTTATTATGATCCCATTTCGCTTTTAAATGACTACATATTGCTGCTCCAGACGCTTACTTTTTCCCCCATTGCTTCCTGTATGACAACTGTGTCGCCTGTCATCCTCCCGATAATTTCTCCGGTTGATGATTGAGTGTCAAAGAACTCGATATCTTGCCTTAGTATGGCTTTCAAGTATAGACTTCTTATTCGCACCGACTGTCTTTCTCCAGTGACTATCCAACACATCATCTCTGATCATCGTGTTCAAATTATCACAAATGCATTGTAAGATTGATTAATCATTGAATTCGTGAAAAACGTTTCATAATGCCATTTAAGGTACTTACGCAAGGCTGAACAAACACCAGCAGCAATTCCCAAGTACACTAATTTGAGGGCCACCTGAAATTCATCCGGTGAAAAAACTGAGCCTTGTTATTATACAACCACTTACATTCAAAATATTGGTTTTCTTAGTCATTTTAGATTTAACCCAATATTTTTCCTTTTAGAACATTTATATATTTTCCTATGTTACCTCTACCTTCCCTCTCTCTCATATTTCTTTATAATTATTGATTAAAAAACACGAATTGAAAGGGGCAAAAT